>PVJX010001556.1:0-157247 GCA_004027295.1 Dolichotis patagonum
TTGGTGAGTTGAGGCCATTTACATTAATGGTTGTAACTGTTATATATTGGTTTATTGTTGACATGTTATCTTTCTGCTGTTGTGTCTTTAGCTTTCCATTCTGTTTAATTGTCTGCCTTGCTTGGTGGTTTTCTCCCGTGTGTATCTAGAATGTCTTTCAGTATTCTTTGTAGGTTTGGTTTGGTGTTCATGAAGTTTTAAAAATATGGAACACTTCACGAATTTGCGTGTCATCCTTGTGCAAGGGCCATGCTAATCTTCTCTGTATCGTTTCAATTTTAGTATATGTGCTGCCAAAACGAGCATGGTGATTTCTTTTGAAGTGCAAAAACTTTTTAATAAGATGAGATCCCAGTTGTTGATTCTTTGAAGTATTTCCTATGTGGTTTATGTTTTGTTCATGAATTCTCTGCCTACCTCTATGTCTCCAAGATTTATATCTACCTTGTCTTCCAATAGATTTAGTGTTTCTATTTTAGTATTTAAATCTTTGATCCATTTTGACTTCACTGCATGGTGATAGGCATAGGTCTAGTTTCAGTCTTTGGCATGTGGAAAGCTACTTTTTCCAACACCACTTATTAAACAGGCTATCCTTCCTCCAGTGAGCATGTTTAGCCCCTTTGTCAAATATCAGGTGGCTAAGTGTCTTTGTAGTTGTGTTTTCATCTTCTAATCTGTTCCACTGATTGTCAGGTCTATTTGTTTTCCAGTACCATGCTGATTTTATCACTGTGGCTTTGTAGTATAGTTTAAAGTCAGGAATTGAGATGCCTCCTGCCTTGCCTTTGTTGCCCAGAATTACCTTTGCTACGCTAAGTTTCTTCTGTTTCCAAATGAATTTTAAGAGTGTTTTCTCTATATCTGTAAGGTATGTTAATGGTATTTTTATTGGGATTGCATTAAATCTATATAACAGTTTTGGGAGTATGGCCATTTTCACAATGTTGGTTCTTCCTAGCCAGGAGCAAGGAATATCTTTCTATTTTCTAGTATCCTCTTCAATCTCCTTTTTTAGAGTAGTATAATTTTCAGCATATAGGTATTTTACATTCTTTAGGTTGATTCCTAGGTATTTCATTTTTTTAGATGCTATTGTGAAAGGTGACAGTTCCATAATATTTCTCTTAGTGAGTTTTTTGTTTGTGTATGGTAATGTTACTGATTTTTGAGTGCTGACTTTTTATCCAGCTACACTGCTGAATTTGTTTATTAGCTCTAGTAGTCTTTTAATGGAATTTTTTGGGTCTTCTACATAAAGTATCATGTCATCTGCAAATAATGATAATTTAATTTCTTCCTTTCCTATCTTTATTCCTTTTATTTCTCTCTCTTGTCTGATTGCTCTGGCTAATATTTACAGAACTATATTGAACAGCGTCAGGTGTGTTTCTTGTATGCAGCATATTGTGGGATCATGTTTCTTGATCCATTCTGTCAACCTATTTCTTTTGATAGGTGAATTGAAGCCATTTACATTTATGGATGTAACTGATATATACTGGCTCAACTTTGTCGTGTTATGTTCCTTTTGTTTGTTTTCTGCTTTTCCCCCTTGTTTAATTGCTTGCCCTGCCTGGCGGTTTCTTTCTATTGCTGTTCTGGGGATTGTGGTCATTTCCATCTCTATCTAGTATGTCTTTCAATATTCTTTCTAGGGTTGGTTTGGTGGACATAAATTTCTTCAGTTATTCTTTGTCATGGAAGTATCTTATTTCTCCATTAATTTTTTTTTTTTTTTTTTTTTTTTTTTTTTTTTTTTTTTTTTTTTTTGTACCAGGGATTGAACTCATGACCTCACACTTGCCAGGCAGGCGCTTAAGCCACTGAGCTAAAACCCCAGCTGCATTAAATGTGAAAGACAGTTTTTTTGGGTATATCAGTCTGGGTTGAAAGTTGTTTTCTTTCAGGGCTTGAAATCCTTTACTCCAAGCTCATCTTAACTTGAGGGTTTGCTCTGAAAAGTCTGCTGTGATTCTAATGGGCTTTCCTTGATAAGTGAGTTGTGTCTTTTCTCTAACAGCTTTTAGTACTCTGTTTTTATGTTGTATGTCTGGGATCCTAATTATTATATGTCTGAGTGTATATTTATGTTGGTTGTGACTGTTTGATGTTCTATATGCCTCACTTACCTGTATACCAGAGTTTTTCCCCTATGTTTGGGAAATTTTCTTCTATTGTTTCTGTGAATAGTTTACCTATGTCATTCACATTGACTCCTTCATTGATGCCTATTAGTCTTCTATTGTTTCTCTTGGAGTCATCTTGAAGCTGCTGGATTGTCATTTCATGCTGCTTTGTTGTTTTTATAAGTTCTACCCTTTCACAATCGCTAACTGCAATCCTGTCCTCGAGGTCCAAAATTCTATCCTCAGCCCCATTTGAATGGTTTTGCCAACTTTCAATAGAATTTTTTGCTTCTTGGATATCTATTTGAATTTGTTTCATGAATTCTGCTTGTTTTCTATATTGTTCATTTAAGGTTTCAATCAATTTCCCATGTTCCTGTATTTTTTTATCTATTTCTTCTCTGGCTATGCTGAGCAACTCCTTTACTAAGGTTGTTATTTCTGTCTTTACATGGGAAACTATTTCTAATTGATTCCTCTATAGCCCCATGGATTTGTTCCTTATTTCATTTGCTATCTTTTCAGAGATTTCTGGAGTATGACTTTTAAAGTCCTCTATTTCAATGTTGCCTGTACTTGTTTCTGATAGACTAGATGTTTGAGATTGCATTTTGCCTTTTTGTTTTGTCATTTTTACCTTTTGGGCTAATATTTGGCCTTTCAATCCAATAGTCTCAACTGTCAGTAATGTGTGGTTGATGTTTGCCCCATTGTTGAGTACTACAATGTAGAAGAGGGCCAGTCACCTGTATTTCTCCTGCAGGGCCTATTGGGTGAGTCCTATATTCTTGTTGGGCTGACTAGCCTAGGAGTATTGATGTAGGTCAATGCTTAGTTCCTGCTGTAACTATGTCTTCAGGTTATTCCAGGTCACCAGATCTCCCTGTCTATAGTGTCTGTGTCACCTGAGGCCATACTGTGTCACTGGGTACATCATAAGCTCTTTTTTAAAATTTTCTTCAAGTTGAGGGAGGTCTTATTGGCACACTCCTCAACTTGCCTGATGTTCTCTGTGTGGAAGAAGGACTTACCCACACTCTTGCCAAGCTCACTAAGATCTTACACTTGGAGGGAGCTTCATTACTGCTCCTATTTACCCACTGAAGACCTCTATTTTAGGGGCAAACTCACCGCACCAACTTGAGCCTGCTGAGATCTTCTGTTTGGGTGAGGAGCCACTGAGTCTCCCATCAACCAAGCATGGTTAATCCACTGCAGTCCAAGGTTCTGGGTGAAAGGGTAGGAGCTGAAGATCAACAGCAGTACTAGGTCCAGGAGGTGTGTGGGGGGGGGTGTCCCTGAGGGCAGCTGCCTGGTGGCTGGCCATGCAGTGGGGCATGTGGGAAGTGCACCAGCGTAGGTGGGCCAGGCCAAAGGGAGGTCCATCTGAGGGCGGCAGGCCATGTGGCAGACATACAACTGAGAAACCCAAAATATAAATAAAAAGCAAAAAATTAAAGATCGATAATGGGAAACAGGGAGATAGATCTTTTCCAAATGGAAGGGATAAAGAGATAGAAGGAAGGAGGAAGGAACAAAAGGAGAAGGATATTTTAAAAATTGATATATGCTCTGTACATGTTTCAAATTCCCAAAAGGAAAGTGAGATTTGTACTACAAACATGTACCAATAAAAATTGAAAACATTTGTCAACCAGGCACAGAGGTGTGTACTTATAGTCTCAATAACTCAGGAGGGTAGAGTGGGAAAATCACTTAAGCCCAAGAGCTTGAGGTCAGTCTGGGTAACATACTGAGACCCTGTCCCTGCAAAACAAAACAAAATAAAAATAGCACAGAACCTCATCAAATACAGGGGAACTAGTTTAGTTTAGTTTATGTCTTTAAAATATAGCATACAGTGCATTTCATGGTGAAAACCCAAATGTTTCTCCCTCAGATTAGAAGTAAGTTAAGGATGGCCACTTCAACACTCACATTTAACATAGTATTAAAGTTTTAGCTACCATAATAAAAGAAAAAAAAAGACATTCAGATTTGAAGAAAAAATAAAACTGCCCACATTCTCAGCTGATGTGATTGTCTACATAGAAAATATCAAGGAATCTCATACAACAAAAACCTCATTACTCTAACACAAAGCTTTCAATTCCATTTCTATATTCTAATAATAAACAATGAACATAGAGAAACTGAAATTAAATGTATGCAACCTTACCAATGCAACACATCAATAATAGTGGCAATAGTGAGAGGAACAGAGGTTGAGAACCTCCTGTACATCTTCTTCAATTTCTCTGTAAACTTAAAACTGTTCCCAAAAAACCTCTATTATTTTAAAACACGACAGTGACTACAAGAGAAATGCAATAGTTAAAAATATACCTTAAAATATGTACACAGTGTGCATGTTGCAAATTGAAGGTTAAATGTGCTGGTTAAAGAAATAAATTAAGACCTAAATGATTGGAATGACATACCATATCCATGGATTTAACATAGTGCAGACATCAGTTTCCCCCAGATTGATCCAAAGGTTTAATAGAAACTAAAAACTTCCAACAAGGTTTTTTCAATATGCATATTTTATTCTTATATTTATATGGGAAGGAACACACGCTAGACTATCTGAAATAAACTTTCAAAAGAAGAATGAAGTGGGAGAAATTTCTCTACTTGATATTAAAGCTTACTACATAGAAACAATAATCAAGACAATGGACTATTAGTCAATGGAAAGATACATAGACAAATGAAAAAGAAGGGATCTCTGAAATAAAGCCAAGCAAATACAGATATTCCTCATTTAATCACTAAGTTCTGTTCCTGCAATGAGTTCATTAAATGAGTTGGTCACTAAATGAGAAATCGTGCATAGTATGTACATTACAATATTCAGATCAAAGAAATGGTCAAAGGAAACTCCAGATTGATCGCTTTACTTTTATTTGCATAACAATTACTGCACCACTGTAATGTATAGCAGAATATAAAATGACAGTACTGTACTATACAGTACAATCAGCAAAAATTACAGTACTACATAAACAAGGTGCATTGTACCAAAAAAAGACATTGAGGGTCTATATATCAACAAGATGTGCAGAACTGTATTTAAAAAAAAACAGGTTATAAATTTGAGCAGTGCATAAGTCAGTCCTAAGTCCAAACAGTGGTTTAACAGATAGGTTATTAAATGAGGAATACTATACCTGTCTACCCAGCTGACTTTGACAATGCTGCAAAACCGATGTAATGGAGGACAAGCAGTGTATCGACTGGTGTTGGAATAATACAATATTCATAAGCCAGAAAAAGAAGAAAAAGAAATAAAGAGATGAAAAACAAAGAACTTCAACCTAAATCTTGCACCTTATTCAAAAATTGACTCAAGTTGCCCATAAAATTAATTATAAAATATTAAACTGAAAGATCTGAAGGTAAGCAAAGTTCTTTGACTTGACATCAAACTTCAATCAATAAAAGGCAAGTTGGTAAGAAAGACCTAATAAAAATTAAAACTCTTCCTCTGCCAAAAGCCCTATTAACAGTATGAGAAGACAAAATATTTGTTAACCACAGATGCATCAAAGAACTCATTTCTAGACTAACAAGAACTCGCAATGTCTGACAGTAAAAACAAAGAAACAAACATAAAAGTCAAACAATTCAACTAGAAAATAAGAAAAAAACTCTTATCTCACACTGTAGTTTGAAATTTCAATGTCTCCAAAATTTCAATGTCTCTGAAATTCCAATGTCTCGAAGGTCCACGTTACAGGCTTGATCTTTAGCCTGTGGTGCTGGGAGGTGGTGGAATCTAAGTGAGAGCCTAGAATAGGTGCCTAGGTCATTGGAGCTGTGCCCTTAGAGAAGACACTGGGACCCCAGCTCTTCTTCTCTCTCTTTACTCCCTAGCCTCCTCCCCCACACATTCCTGCCAAGACCACCTGCATCACCTCAGATCCAAAGCAACAGGACCTTGTGACCATGAGCTGAGATTTCTGAAACAGCCAAAATAAACCTTTCCACTTTGTAGTTGATTTTATCAAGTAGTTTTGTCACAGTAAGAAAGCTATAGAACACGGCATCTAAGACGCTTTGCAGACATCACACAACATATGATGCTCTACATCATTAGCTATTTGGGAAAAGCAAATTAAAATCATAATGAGATACCACTATGGAACTATCAGCAGAGCTAAAACTAAAAATGCCAACAATATCAAGTGCTGGCAAAGATGTAAAGCAATTAGATTTCTCATTCACGGTTGCTGGGAATGGACAAAGGCACGGCCACTCTGGAAAATGCTTTGGTCATTTCAGATACAATGGAACTTGCAATATGCCACAAGATCCAATAATTACACTCTTCAGCATTGATCTTAGAGGAATAAAAGAATAGCTACACAAAAACCTATCTGCAAATTCCATAACAGCTTTACTTATAATAACCAAAACTGTAAACAACTCAAATGTCCTTCAATCAATGAATGGTTAAACAAACTGGTGTATCTATTTGGTAGAATACTATTCAACAACAGAAAGAAAAGGGAAAAAAAGACAGAAAAAAATAGAAGGAAAAATGGAAACAAATATTTTGTAAGTAGAGAGGGAATGAGGGCTTGAAGGGAGGGCAGGAGAATGGGGAAAAAAGAAGAATCGAGATGCATCATGTACAGGTACAAATTCCACATGGTGAATGTTATCATTGTGTATATCTAAAAACGTACTAACAAAATGAATTTTAATAACAGAAAGAAAATATTGATGCACGTGACAACTTGGATGGCTCTTTAAAACATGCCATTATCCTGTGTGCGTGAAATCAATTTCAAAGCATTATACACTGGATGATTCCACTTCTTAATCTGGAAGGCTCTATGAATACACGAATGTGCTAAAATGGCATCAAATTATACATATACACTGTACCAGCATCAATTTCCTAGTTTTACTGTTGGACTACAATAATGTAAGAAGTCTTTGGGAGAAACTTGGTGAAGAGTACATAGGCTCTGTCTTGTACTTTTTTAAACTTGTGAATCTATAATTATTTGAAAGAGAGTGAAAGGAGAGAGATGGGAAAGAGAGGGAGAGAGAAGAGGAAGAGGAAAGAGGGCAGCTGTTGGGAGACACAGGATCAGGTTTGTTTCAATGGAGAAGTAGTTTTCATCTTAGTAGTAGAAATAATGTCACATGAAGAAGCAGCAACTTTTATTGAAAATGTCTATCTTGAAATGTCGCTCGGTGCACACGCTTCTCCTGGACTCCCCACACAGGACTTCAATAACCCTGGTCTCCCCTGCATTGCTAACTCCTTCCCTCACACCTTAGCTGTGCTCTGGGGTAATTCACAATTCCACCTGTCCATTTCCATGCTGCCTATTCCTCTCTACCTTAGGTTGCAAATTATACACCACCTCCCTGCCCCCCAACAAAGTGACCAATCAGACATGGGCATGTGACACCAACTAAGCTAAAAAAGTCTTTTCTGAGGTTTCTCTAGGGTCTCAGGGTGAGCCCTTGGGGAACACCCTATATTCTGTGCTCTATACAATATTTGAATCACAGGGACTCTAACCCGAGACCTAGAGGAAGCAGTTGTGAAAAAGAAGGGTGTGTGACATGCCAAGTATATGCCGGGCAAGGCAAGAAAAGCTCTGGATAGCCTTCCAGACAACCCATGTTCTCTTGCACCTTCAGGGGGACCAGCACCCTGGCCTCATGATTGCTGCCAGCCAAGGAAGCCCCACATGCCTCAAACGGCGTCCACAGCAGAAGGGTCTGCCTCCTCTCTGCAGAGGGAGGTCACAGAACCACACTCCATGGCGGCCTTTCTGGGCTCCCCTGTCACTTGCTGCTGTGCAGGATGGGGGATCAAGGAAGAGGACCAGAATCGTAGAATACCAGGGCTTGGGGTCCTCTTTGCAGAGACAGGTCACAGATGGAGAGGCTGGAAAAATTATCATGGGGGAGGCCAGAGTCGGGGAGTCAGGATGGCCACGGGTGGGGAAAGAGAAGTTGGAAAGGAAGAGGAAGAGCTGAACCAAAGCCCTGGTCTGCTGTCTTCATCAGGTTTCTAAGCCACACTCAGTGCTCAGAACCTCTACCAGGAGCAGAGCCTCAGCACTCCAAGGAGAATCGTTTGTTTCTTTTGCTCCCAACACAAGCACACACAGTGTCTGTTCCACCCTCTCTGTCCTTGTCTCCTGCTCTTTCATCTCTCTCTCTCTCTCTGTCTCTTTCTGTCTCTTAGTCTCTCTCTTTCTGTCTCTTAGTCTCTCTCTCTCTGTCTCTGTCTCTTACTCTTTCTGTCTCTTAGTCTCTCTCTGTCTCTTTCTGTCTCTTAGTCTCTCTGTCTCTTTCTGTCTCTTAGTCTCTCTCTGTCTCTCTCTGTCTCTCTGTGTCTCTCTCTCTCTCTTTCTGTGTCTGTCTGTCTGTCTCTCTCTCTCTCTCTCTCCAAAGCACATCAAGTGAGCAGAGCTGGCTGAGCACTGTCTCTGCTCTTCCCTGGTCACCTCGCCCTGCCGGCCTCAGGGCCCCACTTCTCCCTGCCTGTCCCTGGCTCCCAGCCCCCTGCCACCCTAGGCAACCAGGCGCAGCCAAGGCCCGGCTGTTTTGGAAAACTGCTGGGAGGTGGTAGAATGTGCGGTCTCCGAGTTCCCTCCAAACTGGCGCCCCAGTCCTGAACAAACAGTGTCCGTGTTTGCTTGTCCACAGCGGCTTGTGTTCTCCTTCCAGGCTAGGAGATCCCAAGGGCAGAAGTCTGGCTGGAGGTGGGTGGGCAGGCAGGAAGGCATCACTGGCCGGCTGAACCCACTGGGAAGAGGCAGGGACAGACAGGCAATGACAGGGTCAGCAGCCCTCCTGCCCATCCTGCCACAGGGTGGTCAGGTCAAGGGTGACCCAGGGACCACGCTTATTTCACTTCTGCTGGCCACACAGGCCATTCCGCCACGAGGGCTGGAATTTACACTCCGAGGAGCCGTGGCCTTTCCCTGGCAGGCTCCCAGAGCTGCTGCTCCTCACCGACGCTGACGCCTGGGAGAGCACTGAGGCTGGGCATGCGCAGTGTGGGCCCCTGTGCCGTACTGCCCTCCCCCACTTCTGTGGGGCCTTAGGAATGTCGCTGCCATTCTACAATTCTGCTTTTATGGAAAATAAGGGGAACCTCCAGTTCTCTGCCCACCTACCCCAGGGCCAGTAGGGTGTGAGGGTTAGAGTTCAGTGGGGACAGGGAAGGATGGAACAGAAAGACAGCACAAGGCAGACACAGGCAGTCAGGGCCTGCTGCCCACACTGTGGCATTGTCAGGTGTCAAGGTGTCTGGACTCTGTGACCTGGGTGAGGTGAGGTCTTGGTGCCTGGGCAAGGGGCTCTGATCCGAGTTGGGGTCTGACCGACTGACTATATTGACAAGAAATTTTGTAGCCACAAAATGCCTTCTCTCGGGCTAGCTCAGGGCTGGGCCTCTCCTCTCAAAGCCTTGACCAGGGTCCGGCAGAGGCTGGAACATTGGCAGTCTTTCCGTTCCTAGCATGCAGCTTGCTGGGGGTGGGGACAGGGAAGGGGGAGTCTCTCTCATTGACCATCCCCCCCATCCACAATCCTGGGTCTTTGGAACTGTGGTGCGTACTGTGCCTCTGCACCGGAGGTGGCACGCTTTACTTGTCCCCACTTGAGGCCTCTGTGAAAAAGAGTAACTGCTGGCCAAAGATCTTGAGGGTGCAGTCATCAGACAGACTTGAGGAATGTCATTACCTCTGTCCCCTGATAGCACACTGTCATCTAAACCTCAAGGCTCTGAGAATTCGTGCAATACAAGCACCTGCCTAGTGTGGTTTTGCCTGTTTCCCAAACACACTTGGTCATGGCATCTCTTTGATCTTGCAATACCCCTGAGAAACGCCAGCACGGGGTACCAGACCCAAAGACTGGGGGATCCTGGATCTCATTCACATAACCAAGATGAGCCCCACGGACAGGATCCCAGGGCTTGGGGTCTTTGTGTCTAGCCCAGAGAAACCCGGCACATCCAGTCATAAAAGTCAACCTTCCCACCCCAGGAGGTCCACCCGTGACACTGTTTACTCCCCTGGGAAGCCGACTCCTCCCAGGACCCTGCCACAGACTCCTCCGTGCTCCACAGGAAGAATGGGCAGCCACCCCTTCAGACGGACGCCCTGGGCGAGGACTTCCTGGGTGCTGCTGACCTGAACATGAGTGGCCAGGAAGCCTCTTTTCAGAGAGGCAGGAAGGCAGAGACAGACAGGCAAGAGAGACCAAGGTGAGTCCCCACGGTTTATTATGGAAGCCTATAAAAGAGCCACTTTGAGTATTTCCAAAATCACAAAATGCACAACATTCATTTTTTAATATGTAACATGGAATATTATATACAGCCTAAAACCACATGACAGCAAAAACACACGGCACCAGTTTCATATCAAAACAAAACACACAAGTGCTTTTTCAATATTAAAACAACTGTGATAAAAACATATTAATATTTTGACCATGTTTACAATAGAGAAAAATTCATATTTTACTAAATAACAAATATTTAACAGCAAAAACTTTATACTAAATATCTATTTTGAATTATAACAAAAATAGTACTTATAATAGTTTATAAAGACAGACACAAATTATAACATTTATGAAAACAAAAGTTTTGTGTATAAAATAATATTATAGTGATCCAGGCAGGGACAGGTTGGTGCCCAGAACAGAAACATCAGCGCCCAACATCGAAAGTGCTTCATTCTGCAAGCCCATGGCAGGCATTTTGTGGGGTTTTGTCTTTTTTTTAATATCAAGTTACGATAGTTAGGAATGGTAAGTGAGAAAGCATCACTCATCTAATGCTACCGCTATGGAACACGCACACACACACAGAAACACAGGGACACAGAGACCTCGACACAGATCTACAGAGGGGACGGAGGCGTGGCCCCAGCGGGGTCCTGCAGGCCGGTCAAGAGCTTTCCTCACTCCTCTTCGTGTTGCCTTTAGACCCAGCGGGGCAAATGATCCTTCCTTCCTCCTTCACAGGGATCCCCTTCCACTTTTCCTTCTCCACTCCCCTTCCCCAGGCCGCCCGCCCCGCCCCGTAGAAGACCACTGAAGCTTCCCAGAACCTTCCAGCCCCCGCCCCTCACCACGACCACCCTTGCTGCGCTCACAGCTATTCAGTGGGCAGCGATGGTCCAGGGTAAATGGGATCAGCTTAGAGAAACTGAGCCTTCCAGACCCTGGGCTCTTTTTAAGAGCAACAGATTCTGCTGGACTATAGAGCTACTTCGCATGCTTTGATGAGTCTTTACACATTTTGCCTTTACACATTCTGTCTTTCAGAACTGGGAGGGGGAGTTGGGGGATTTTTGTAGATTTTTTTTTTAAATTTTAAACACTTTTGCCAGTAACACCTGTTCCACGCTTGCTGTTTTAGTAGTGAAAAGTAGAGAACACATGTGGGAGTGGGGGTTGTAGGACACTCTGGGGCTGTCTGTGAAGTCTGAAAGTCGCCCTGCAGAGAGTTGAAAGCGGGTCTATTGGGGGTTCACCCCCTGGACACTGGCAGAGGAACGGAGCTCCTCAGACGGTTGCTGGGGACAGGCATTTGCTGTGTTCTCCTGTTCTGGGTTTTCTTGAAAACAGGATTCACTGCTATTACAACATCAAAAACCAACAGAGAAACACAAAAAGCAAAGAAAAATCTGAAAACAGACAAAACTGCTTAGAGACTCACCAAAGCCCCCAAACCATTCCCAGGACGTGTCCCAAACTGCCAACTCTCAAAATGTCAGGGGCAGGAGCTATTTCTCTTTAAACAGTCATGTCTGCCACCAAATCGCTCCTGACAAACCTCACGTACCCTCCTCCTCAGCTCTCCGCAGCCTCCCCTCAGCCTCCAGACCACACAGGCCTGAGTCAGCGCTGAGGAAGGACCGCCTCCACCTTGCCTTGCCTTTGCTTTTGCCTCCTCCCCACACCCCAGAGCTGGGCTCAAGCAGATAGTGGCATAGAGGTGGAAGGGACTGCAAGGACACCTTTCCAAGGGCTAAGGGCAAACAGCAAGGTTAGGAAAGGACGACGAGGCTCTGGAGCCCCATCAGAAGAGAACCCGTATCCTTCTCCATACTCACTAGTGGAGCAGGGGGCACTGGGGTGAAGAGTGGCCAAACTAGAAATTGTGGCAGCCTCTGAAATCCCCACAATCAGGGCTTTTGACAGGGCAGGGAGAAAAAAATGAGCCACTTTCCCATCTCCAGCAGGGGAAAACAGGCAGAGACACAGGATGGTAGTCACGCAATGAGGCTCTGAGGTTAAATCAAATAGTCTGTCTGGAGCCCCCCAGGGATGGGGAGTGCTGTTCAACCCTCAGCCAAGGAGACAGGGGGCTAGGTTTGACCAGCAACCCTTTCCTCTTTGCTCCCAGATGTCTTGCAGAGGGACAGCTGAGACAGAAGCTAAGGGGATGCAGGTGTTTGTTCCAGACCTCGACAGGGCTGAGACTAGTGAGGCGCAGGTTCCCATGAGCCCAGGGCCTTGGTTGGGTATGTAGAGCAGGGAAAGGCCTGGCTCAGTGGATTCCCATCTTGGGGAAAGGTAGGGATGTCAGTGCACCTGCCCAGGGCCACCAGGGAGTATGCTGGGGAACAGGCCTGAGGCTCCTGTGCCCCATGATCAGAGGAGAGTACAAGTAGCAGCAATAGGTAATTTCAAATGTCCAAACCGGCAGGGCTGGACAGGGGTGCTCTCCGAGCCATGGCACCCCCTGCACAGTCAGGTTGACTAGTGATGGGTGACCTAGGACACTGCTCTTCAGCAGCCACAGCGCCAGGGGCACTGTCTGAGCAGTGGCAGGAGGGGCCGGGGAGCTGAAGAAAGTGCCAAGGTTGGGGGTCTCTTCCCTTGCTCCCCCAGCACCACCACGTACTGCCAACTAAAAGACAAGGGAGGGAAGGGCCCAGGTCAGAAGGTCACAAGCACACACTTAGGCACAGCCCGCTAATGCGTAACACTGGAACGGCATGCAAAGCCCCAGCCAGGCCTTTCCCAAGAGCTAAGCTGCTGGGAAGCGGGGAGACTCTGGAGAGAACAGGAGCCAGGAGGGGAGCCCCATCCCCAGAAAAGATGGGGCCTTTTTGGTGTTGGGTAGGGTTTGCCAAGAAGGGGAACCAGAGTAGGGCAAGTATGGGGGCCGCTGGCCCTCCCTGGTTAAGCCCCCTCCCACACACAGGTTTCTACCTCCACTGCCCCCACTCCCCATGGGCTGACTGAGGCTGGCCGTGGGCCTGAGAACCACTACTAAACAGTGGCACTCAGCATGGCCTCGGTCTCTGGCAGAATCTTGTTCTGGTTGGAGTCCAAGCCAAAGAACTTGACACTGAGGCCATCCACGGGGTGCAGGACAGGGACCAAGGTGATGCGGGGGAAGGTCCGGGTGGCCAGCTCAAAGCGGCTGGTGCTGGCCAGCTCCACCGCCAGCACTTTCAGGAAGAGCTTGGCCAGGTGCTTGCCCAGGCAGGTCCGGACGCCACCGCCGAATGGGAGGTAATGGAAGCGGCCATCTTTGTCTTCACTCCGTGCCTGACTGAAGCGATCAGGGTCGAACACGTTCACGTCTTTGAACACAGGTGCTGTGTCATGGGTATCCCGAATGCTGTACATGACACTCCAGCCTTTGGGAATCTGGAAACCCTGGAGCAAGGTGGGGGCCAGAGAGCATAGTGGTAAGAGCACTGCTCACCTTCTTGCCTCTTCCCAGAGATAGCCCCTGGGGTTCCCCAGACCCAGTCACCACCCCACTCATCACGCAAGTCCAGGCTCCTATTCCTGCATGTCACATGTGGCACCCAGAAAGGCCTCATCTCACTCTGCATATGAACTGCATCTCTCCCAGAAGACCGAAAGTCCCTTAAATCAACCACCATCTTCCTACTAGAGAGAGGTGCCCCACAGGATCCTTCCCACAGGTCACCCCAAAGCCCGAGCAGCACCCCAGGGGTCCCTCAGCTCCCCCCCGGGGCCCAGGCTCACATCCAGCTCGAAGGTCTGCAGCACAGTGCGGTAGCCACCAGAAATGGGTGTGAAAAGGCGCATGACCTCCTTGATAACGCAGTCCAGGTAGCGCAGCCCGCTTAGCGTGTCCAGGCGCAGGGTGCCCTCACAGGGGCAGCCGCCGCTGTGCAGGATGCCCTGGGTCCTCAGTTCCTCCCGCAGCTTCTCCAGCACAGCTGGGTGCTTCAGCAGCTGCATGATGAGTGAGGTGCTGGCGCTGGCCGTGGTAGCATAGGCCGCGAAGATCAGTTCCAGTGTCCCATCCTGCAGCAGCACAGAGGGGTGGCACTGTTGACAATCTGGGGCCAGAAAAATGTGACAGTGCTATTCTGCCAGCATCCCCAAGGTCATCTGCTAAGCCCTGCCTGCTTCTTGCCGCCACTGCTGCTTTCCTGAGCCTGAAGTGCTCAGTTTCCCTTGCTAGTCACAGCCAGTCCCCTGCTGGGCAAGAAACACACTGTGGGGGCAGAAGTACGAGCCTGCCGGCGCCTTGGTGTAGGGCTCCTCTCACTCTCTGCCAGGTGCTGGGCCAGCTGCAGTAGGCCTGGTCAGTGCAGGGAGCTCACAGAAGAGAAAGGACAATCCCAGGAGCTGGGCAGTGTGCGTGTGCATGTGTGTGTGTGGTAGATCTGATCCCTGGCTTTCCAATCCCCAAGAGAAGGATGCTTGGTAGGTGGTCAGAGGGACAGACAGCGGTTGGAGGCAGCCTGGCGCCATAGCAATGAGGGTGTGGAGGAGACTGCAGTGACATGGCTGAGGGAGGTGTTCCCAGCGGCCTCATTGAGGTTCTTGGGGACAACACTCGACCATGGGTCTCCACAGAAAGGATCCAGCAGGTCACTGCAGTCCATGGGCTGCATTTTACAGACATGGACACTGGGCCCAGAAAGTGGATGAAGAGGCCTCGGGCCCTTACTTGCCATGACATCAAATCTCTCGTTCTTGTGAAATGAGAAAGTCATTCTAACCTCTTCCTGGTTTTCCAGGAGAAAAATTAGAGCTAGACAAATGGAAAAGCAAAGATCCAAAGACCATGGGGATGGGGAGTCTCCAGTGTCTGTGGGTGCCCAGCAAGTGAGTGAGCGAAGTGGGGCATCCCTGAGGCAGGGCAGGAGAAAGCCATGTCTGGGGACTAAGGTGGGCAGCCGAGATGACCACAGCCCAGCTAGGTTTAGGCAGAGAGTGTGTGTGTGTGTGTGTGTGTGTGTGTGTGTGTGTGACACAAGAGAGCTCCAAGTGCAACCTCTTTGGAGCGGGTGGGGCTGGAGCCCAAGTTAGGTCCAGTGTCCCCTGGGGTGGTCTGGCCTCTAGCACGTGGTTTCCCCACTGGGCCTGCATTTCCTCAGGTAGTGAATCTGGAAGGAGCAGAAGGTTCAAGGCAGGAAGGAGTCAACAAGCCTTTGACATTGAGCCTGTTCAGAGGTGTGAAGGCAATTTCTAGTGTCTTCTCAAAACTGGCAGATGTGTCCACAGAACCAGATGCACGGTGCCCAGCTCTATTGGGACCCATTCATCCCATGAGTGTGGTAGAGTAGGGCGGCTCAGCAGGGGCAAGGACACAGCTCTGATGTGTTCACCACCCTGCAGCCCAGGTGCAGCAACGGCCAGCACCACTCAGCAGCATGTGCAGAGCCCGAGCGGGAAGAGTGGAAATGGCCAGGCACTTTCCCACCCAAGGGAAGCCCCAGGACAGACAGTCAGTGCACGTGCTGCTGCTGGAGAAGCCCCGCACCTTCAGCTCCTGCATGGTCATCTCCTTCCCATGCTCCTTGCTGCTCTCAATGAGGATGTCCAGTGCGTCTGAGTAGTCCTTGCCCTGTGTGCACTGCAGCTTCTCTCTGATGGCCTTTTCCAGCCCCTTCTGCAGGATCTGCCGAGCCTGAATGCCCTGTGGAGAGAGGGTCCAGTGGCCGTAGGAAAGGCAGGGCTCCTGTCTGAGCTCATGGCTGCCAGGGAAGGCTCCAGCCCACATTCCTGCTGACACCTCTTCCCTCTGTCCATGTGCCTGTGTGCCCAGTGTCCCTGTGGTCAGTACTCCCTCCCCTTCCAGGCCCTGGCTGCTCACCCGCCGGTAGCCACTGAAGGGCAGGTCGACAGGCAGAGAGAAAACATTGTCCACAAATTGCTGGTAGACCTCAAAGAGGTGCCCAAGGTCCTCCTCGGGAATACTGAAGCCCAGCAGCACCCGGATGGCCATGCGAAAGGTGAGTTTCTGCGCCTCTTGGTACACATTGATGGCCTCGGGCTGGCTGCTCCAGGCTCGGAGTGTGTCCTGGACCACCAGCTGGATCTTGGGCAGGTAGCTCTCCAGGGCCTCGTGGCTGAAGATCTTCGAGAAGATCTGGAGGGCAGGGAAGCAGGCTGAGTTTGGTTCCTAAGCTGATGCAGACCCCTCTCTGCCCAGGTGAGATACAGACCCCATGACCACCACAGGGACCCTTGCATCCTCATTCCTCTGCTGAGCTCCCAAGCTCCTCCAGGCACAGCACCCTTTTAGAGTCCCCTACTCTGAACCCCCATTCTACTGTGTGTCTGGCGGGAAGGCAGGAAAGACCAAGATTAGATAGAAAAGAGCTCATAAGCATTTTTATTCAAAGCTGGGACCTTCCACATAATTCACGGGGTAACCTGAACTGTCATCTACTTTTTCAACCCCCAGAAAAGTGTGCATAACCCCAAACAATGGCCAAGCTTTGGGGACTGCAGTCTAGCTGCCAACAAGTCTGGGAGGCTGTGGCGAACCCAGCCTTGGCAAGGCACCAGAGGAGCTGAATGGGGCAGGAGCACGGAAGCTGCCCTTCCCATCACAGTGGCCCATTACCCAACTCCCAGGCACTGGGCCAGAAGTTCGCAGGAGAAGTGGGGTACAAGTAGATGCCAGGACAGGCAACAGTGGGAAAACTGAGGGGCTATCCTTCTCCAACGGTGAGAGTGTAAAAGTAATCTCATGCTAAAAGGCAAGCAGGACTTCCCGGGAACTAAAACTGTTCTCACACCCTGAGAAACAACCGTTGGGCATAGATACTGCATTTACCAACAGCTGTACCCTTAAAATGTCTTTGGTGTGGCCAGGTCTGGAGGCCATGGAATGGGGGCAATAGCTTTCCACCCTAAAAGACCACAAAAACCAACAGAAGCCCTTTTAATTCCCTGCATCTTCCAGGACCAGCCAAGGAGTCCCTGTGTCCACCTCCCCTGCCTTGTGCCCACCTGATTGGCTGGGCAGCTCCCCTCCACAGCCCCTGCCCTCAGTGCACAGGAGAGGGAGGATGTTAGTTTATTTACTGACAGCCTATGGGTCTCCCTTATAACCAACAAACGCCATCTCCCCAGGGTCCAGAGCAGAAGGGAGTGCCCTCCACAGCTGGGGCCAAGGGAAAGGTCATCTGGAAAGGTGTCAAGGGGCAGGTCAACGCAGAGGGAAGAGCCCCCACCCACCACATGCAAACCACACACACGCGCCTGCCCCCCAAACACAACCACTGCACAAACTGTAAATGTGAGAATTTCCCCTGCAGTCAGCTTGAGGAGGAAAAGGTAACATTTTCCTGGCCTGGGCCCTGCATGGCTAATGGGAGGGCTGGTTTGCAGAAATAACAGTGCTGGCCCTTCAGTGGCCCAGCCGGTGCGCACAATAGCACTTTCATTCCGTAATTCCCAGTGGGCAGAGGGAGGGGGAGGGGGCCAGCGAGCAGCAGAGAGACCCACACTGTTCAGGGCCATTCCTGCTACAAAGGGACAACTGAAAAGTAAAAGGATGATAGGAAGTCACTTAGGTCACCTCAGGTCTAGATGGGTTACTCACACCTTGCCCAGTAACAGGGGTTTTAGCGACTTTTGGTGGGGGTGAGGGGTGATGGCTAAAGGCAGAGATGTGCACCTCAGCTTCTCACTCTGGTGTCCTTAGGATTCCAGGCTTAGCCCTTGGTCAAGGCGTTTCGTGGATTGGAGGCACGCTCAGATCCTGGAGCTCAGAACTGGCAACTGAGGCCCTTATAAAGCAGTGAAGAGGCCAAAGGATAGGCAGAAAGTGGCACACACAAGCTGGGCAGACACTTCAGTGAATAAGACGGGGGGCAGAAGGATGACTCTGCTGTAACCAGGCCTCTATAGGGAGGCTGTCAGTGGGACAGGAGGCCCCATTGGCTGAGAGCTGTCCAGCCCAGCATACACTAGGCACACCTTCATGGTAGAGGACGGCCAGGTCCCCAGCACACATGAGACCTGGGCCCAGAAGTATGGAAGGGAACAGGACAAGGTCATACTCACCAGGACTAACCAGTGTAAAAACTAGCTGGGTCTAGTGTGAGGAAAGTTAGATTAGGTGCCCATAAACCTGCATTTTAACCAGGTTAAACTTATTTTATGTGACTGTGGCCAACTCACCATCCCTGAGACTCAGTTTCCTTATCTGTAAAATGGTAAGGTTGAACCAAGTGACCTCTTGGACTCGTTCAACCCACAGGGCACCTAAACCCCTACTTGCTCTTGGTAGGAGCTAATCCCTCTCAAGCAGACAAGTCCAGCAATACTCAAGCCACCTGGAGAAGAAGCCGCAAGGACCCACTCTCAAGCCCCACTTTGGCCACCCAAGAGCCTCCAGGATACCCAGAGGAGTGGCTAAACAGGACCACTGACAAGCCCTGCCTGCCCCCTAGCTTACATTCCTTGCGCCCTCTAGCGATTGTTGGCCGAATCACTCCTCACTCCCAAGAGGGCAGGAACAACCCAGGAAGAGAGAAGACCCCAGGGGACCTGGGACTGCGCAAAGGACTTCAAGTCAAGGACCCACAGTTGGCCATCAGGTGAGAAAGGGTCTTGAGCTATACCGGGAGTCTGCTGCCACCCTATGCCAACAAGGACTGAAAAGAGAAAGCCAGGATCAGGGCTCTCGACTGGCCCCAACTCTGCCTTGCCTAGTGAAAGCATCTGGCTACGTCTGGGGCTCAGTTTCTCCACCTGTCTTTGTAAGGTAGAAAAGGATCTGTAAGATCCTCTAATTCTGTCTGTCCTCTAATTCTCCTCGAAGTCCCCCACCCAAGGAGGGAAAACACCCAAATGCGAAGCTGAGGGAAGGTGAGGGGCAGGCAGTCCAGCCCTGGGCAGACTTCGCCCAAAGGTCAGCAAGTCCATAGCCTGCCTCTGGTCCAGCTGTTTCACAAGCATGGAGGCCTCCCAGGCACTGGGAAGACTCCAAGGCTTTATCCCTGGGCCTGTGCCCAACAATATGGGCACTTCCCAAACCGGGGCAGCCCAGAAACCACCGCCCACCACAAAGGACAGGCGGAGGCGGAGATGCTGGCCAGGGCAGAGGGAGGCCTGGGCTGTGTCAGGGAGGGCTGGGTCTGAGGCCACAGCCTGCAAAGGTCAAGACTCGGGCACACTGAGAAGACACCCGGGAGCAGCTCAGTGTGAAGAGAGGAAGGGTTCCGGCCCCCAGAGCTGACTGCCTAACCACAGTCTTCACAGGAGCCAGGGCTGCTTGATTTCCCTCTGGGGCTTCCCTGGGAATTCCCAAAAGTGAGCCAAGAATGCCAGACAAAGGTCAGTGGGAACCAGCCCAGGGCCAGGCAGAGACCTTCAGAAGGAGCCACAGGTATGGACTTCTCACCAGAGTTGTTGGGGAGTTGGGGGTGGAGAGGGTCTGTGGACTGTGAATTACCATCCCAGGGACCTGCAGGAACTGCTGGGGAGGACAAGAGCCAGCCGAGGGAGGATAACCCTCATGTAATCCCCCAACCCCACCGGTTTCCCCAACTGCAGAACAAGCTCAAGAGCCCATGTCCCTGATTCTTTTTCCCCCTCCCTAACAGAAGCTGATTCTACCACAAGGGTCTCAGGTACCACTCATGGTTGTCAAGGCCCAAATTCCCTATGATTGTCTCAGCCAGACCTCCTCACCCCTCCCACTTCCCTGCCAGTGCCCCTGTAAACCCTCTCAGCCCCATGTGATCAGATCACCCCTTCCCCGTCTACTGTGGGCTGTGGATGGGTGGACAAATGGATGGGTGGCCGCTGGAGTAGACAGAGCCAGAGAGAGAGCCCACTGCCCAGCTGGACAGTGACTCAGACTGGGAGGAATGGAAGTGGCTGCCCAGGAGGGGTGGGGACCTGAGCAGGTCACCCAGCCAAGCCACCGGAGCCTCAGCCTTCAGAGTGGAAAGAATAACAGAGGGTAGGCAGCCTCTGAGCAGCCGTCCGCACAGGGTGACGCCAAGGTGTGCACTTAAACTAAGTAAGGAGGGGGACAAAAGGACGTCATCCTCCAGGCTACCTGCATTTCCACTGGGACTTGGCTTCCCTCTGAGCCAGTCTCCTCTGAGCGCCTCAGGTAGGAAAAGCCAGCCCAGACAGCCCCCTCCCCAACCTGTGCACACGCCTTCCCTGCACTTAGGGGTGCCTGTCCCACAGTTGATTCCAGCTCAGATCACTATCCCCATTGTTCAGAGGGGCAAAACATGGTGGTAGAGGAGTGGCAACACTTGCAAATACCTGCTGAGCTCCTAACTGGAAAAGATTTGCCCAGTTGCTTTTACCCTCTTCTAGCCACAAGGAACCGTCCCCCTCCCCAAAGAGAAAGGGCCTTTCCAAAGCCACAGTGCAGGCACAGCTGGCCACACCCAGCAGTACCCCTGAAGCTCCTGCCTCCCACCACTCCAAACTCCAAGGAGCTGCCCTCTACCAGGCCTGGTGGGCTCTGAAGTTATCCAAGTCCTGAAAGGGATCCTTTTCCGTGGCCCAACTGATTCTAAGAGTGAGGCCAGCTCTTCTGGCAGATTTGGATTGTTCTCAGCATTTCTCAGGTCCCTAGAGCCTCTTCCTTTAAGCCTAGGAAACCCAGAATGGACACAGTAGTTGGCACAGGGTGCTCAGGGCCAGTGCAGACCCCAGCCAAATCTCCCTACTCCCTACCAAGGCCACATGTGTCTTCCAAGGTTGGGAGCGTGAACAAACACATCAGTCAGCACCACAACGTTGTATCCCTCCCTACCAGCAAGAAAGACACAAAGAGGAAGAAGGTGGCCCCCATACCTAGTCTGCCCATCCTCCCACTACCTGGCACAAGGGCATGAAGAGGGATGTGCCCACTCCCAGACACACTGGCAGCTGACTGTGAGCTTCCTCCCCCACTGACCTTCAGAGAGATCCGCTCCTGCTTCTCATCCTCTCATCCTCTCTGCAGCGGGTATAATGCTACAGTAACTTTTGGGTGAAGGATTTCAGCTTGCGGAACAAAGGCTCTGTGCCTGTGCCAGGATCTGGAGCACAGAGCTCTCAGTAGCTGGACTGCTTGGCCATGTACCACCTTCCCATCTAAATCAGGCTGAAGTTTCTGCCCTATGCTGAACCTGGACATGGTTGCGGGGCCAGAGACTGTGCCTTGGTGCCCAGAGCTGGATGGGGGGATGTGAGCTGGCCTCCCCCAGGATCTGGAAACATGGGCATCCTGCCTCTGTCAGAGCCATCTCCTGGCCTTTCCAACCCAACATAAATCCCAGGCTGCATTGGGTTTCTAAAGTGAGTACACCGATCCTGAGCCTGACCTCCCCTCTATGCCAGGCCCAGGCCTAAAGGCCAGGTAAGAGAGACGGGGTGGTGGCTTCTTAATTCCTATGCCTCCAAAACCTGGTCTCCTCCTTCTGCTTCAGGGACAAAGGGCCTTGCAAGCAGGAGCTTGCATAGAAAGGACAAGAACAGTACTTATAGATCTCCCCATTTCAGAGACTCCAAGGCTGAATGTATTCCTGAGGTGTTCTCAGGTTCCAAGAGGGTATCTCAGGGCCACTGTGGGGCTGTACTGAAACTGCTAGTCTCTTGGTGCTCAGGTCCCGCCCTGTCTGCAAAGAAAATGAGAAAACACCTAATCCTGCTTTGTGGGACTGGGCATCAGAGGCTTCCATTACTACCCCCAACTCCTTCTCCATTTCTCTGACAACCCCCTTCTCCCACATGCCCAACCAGACTTCGTCTGCCTTTCTGGGGCAATACCCCAGCCTCTCTACATATTTAACAGACAGGCACCGTGGCCTCTTTCCCAGCCCAGGTGGGAGGGAGTCTGAGGCCCTGGCTTCCACAGGTGATGCTTTTACACTGGGTGAGACTTTTTGGACCTTTTCCCTGGCAGCCTCACCCCTGCTGGCCCTAGACCACCAGAGTAGCTGGGGCAAACACCTGGAAGTGATGGCAGTGATGGCAGTGAGGAGCTCCCTCCCTACACATCTGGTCAGACCTCCCAGAGAAGGGGTGGGCCATCAGCCCCAATGGAAACAGTGACTCTTCTAGTTCCCTGCCAGCCTGGGCCCCAGCACACCTGGGCCCCACTTCCTCACATGCACATCCTAACTTGGCCAGGCCCTAGCTCAGCAGCCCACTCTCCAGCCAGGGACCTGACTGCAGCATGGGCTGGCTAAGGCACTGTGAGTGGTACCCAGCAGCCACTACCCTGGCCACAGGGAGCCCTCCAGGCTGTGGTCCAGAAGACTGGGCAATTTCTCCAAGACAGCAGAGATACTCAGAACAAGGCCCTTGAATATTCTCTTCATATTCTTCCCACAAGCTCTACTTCTTCAGGGCAAAAATGGGTTTTTCTGCTTCTCTGAATTTAAACCAAGACTTTCTACAGTTCAGCGAACAGGATCATGGATTTTATCAATCAGGGAGATCGGAGGGAAAGGAGTCTTTTGTTTGACAACTATACATATGGTGGCTCACACCCATGCCATGCGGCAAATATAAAACTAGCACACACAAAGCGGGCCCAGACGTGGGGTTTGCAAGACTCTGTCAAGGTGAACTGGCTTCTGGGGATTCTCCATGCCAAGGAGCTAGAGCACCAGGAACTCAGACAGGGAGACCGCAGGTCTCCCACCATAGTCCTCAGTCTCTGGCCTCACCCTCATCCTCTTTCTTCTCTCTCCCTGCTCTATGTATTCCTCTGGCACTTCCTTGTCACCTCACCTCCAAGTGGACAACGCAGGTAAAAATCAGGCCTTTCCAGACAGGTCCTCTCCACCGGGCACCTGACTGCCGGAGGCCAGCAGAGACAGAGGGTAGGAGAGCTCCGCAATAGTCTCTCACCCTAAAACCTGCTGCAGCCCCAGGGCCTCACACTCTAATCCTGGCCAAGCTGCCTTCTTCCCAGCACCCACGTGCACAGGATGGTGTAGGGCTCTACTTCTGCTGCCCAGCCTTTACTGCTTAGCTTGGTCCAAGTCTCTCTCAGTCTAAGCCTCAGTTTCCCCTTTTGTGTTAAAGCCTCTGTACGGAGGAAATGAGGAAGCAGTCATATCATTTGGCATTTGGCACTGAGTTCCTGATTCCCAGTTCTTTCTTCACTCTTTTAAATGGGTCTTCGGTGGAGTCCCAGAGACTAGCTAGAAAATCACCATCCATATATGAAAATCCCGTATTACTAAACTTACAGGCCCTCCTAGCCACTCCCCAGAACCTTTCCCCCATTTGTCTCCAAACAGCTTTAACTGCTTCCAGCTCCGAGCGAGGCCGATGCGAGAGAGGCCTTCCGGAGCCCCCTTCCAGTTCCTGAAACACGCACTCGCTCTATGGGGGACGCGCACACCACACGCTTCCTTTGATTTCTTCTTTTGTCTGCTACCGAGAATTACCCTTCATAGGCATCAACTTCTATGTGATGCTCGGCGAGTACAGCACAGCTCCCTACATTCACCAACAGCACCTCGCACAGACTTCCGAAGCAGAGGCTGCTCCCGGCCCCTCCCCTGCCCTGCGCTGCACCGCCCCTCCGGGTGCTGAGAGGCCGCTGCTTCCTTTCCTATAGGTTCCAAACCTGGGTGAGTCCTCTGACCCAATGGAAAAACGGAGTGGGGAAGCCGTGCAGCCTCCCTTCTGGCGGCTTCAAGCCCGCAGGTCGGCACCCCGCCCGCCTGCAGGCTCAGCTTTCGGGTTACTGCAGTTCAAACAGCACGTGCCGCCCGCGCTCGGGGCCGCGGCTGCCTCGCGCCGGGAGGGGGCGGGGAAGCCTGCTCCGCTCACTGGCTCGCCTCCTCCGCGCCTCTTCCAGTCGCTCGGGAAATCCACAGGATAAACACCCACTTTCTCTTCCTCTTTAAGGGGTGAACTGCGTTTTGATCCTCCGCCCGCGCCTGGGCTGCTCGCCCGCCCCTCGCCTTTGCCCCACTGTCCAGTCGGTGCGTGCGCGCCCCTCTCCAAGGCAAGGCTCGCCACCCGGCCCGCACCGTGCCCCCAACTTCCCCAGCACGTGCCTGCGTTGCCCTCAAAGCAACCTGTGGCCGAAAGGCCAGCTTAGCTTCTAGAATGATTAGTCCACGGAATTCCCCCAGAGAAATGTGGCGAAAAGGGGAGCCCGGCCCAACTGTCCCGCCCCGGCTCTTCTTTTCCAGTTCTGGGGAGCGCGGGGAGGATCAGAATCGGACACCCTAGCCCTCATTCTGTCAAGTTTTGCCCAAACAGGTCCCACTGGGCCTGGGAGCGCTACTGCACAGATGGCCAGCAAAAGGGCGCGAGAAGGTGCCTGGGGCGGCCTCGGACCCGGACTGGCAGCGGTCTAAGCAAAGAAGCGAGGGGTCCTTGCGGACCCCGGCCTTAAGAGGGGTGCGGAAGGAAAGGGTCAGCGCTCTTACCTTGCGCTTGTTGCGGTGGATGTCGCCAATGGAGTTGGCCACCGTGTTGGGACCCAGCAGCATGCGAGTGCTGCGCGGCCACTCGGTGCTCACGAGGTGGTGCTCGCCCATGAGGATCTTGCGCACATTCTCCGCGCCGGTCACCCGGATCAGCGGCCGCCCGAGCAAGTGTGTCTTGAACACGTTGCCATACTTCTCCCTCCTCGATGACTGGAAGCCGGAACCCTGCGGGGGCCACACCGAGACCTCTCTCAGGGCTCCTAGAGGGTCGGTCTGCCAGGCGGGAGCGGCCGGCCCGGCCCGGCACCCTCTTCTGCCACCCCCCGCCTCCAGCACACAGACACACATGCAGGTTTTATTTTTCATAGTGTGCACAAGACTGAGAAGCAGGGCCTAGGGGATAACAAACGTGCGAGGAGGCTGGAGGCCCAGGGGCACCCCGGGAGACTTTTCAGTAATGACTTTCGGGAGGGAAGGGTACCCTGCACCGCTGGATCTGAAGCTAAGGCCTCCGCCCCTCCCAACCGCCCACCCCCACCGCGCGCACTCAGGAGTCTTTCGGAATAAATATTTCCAGGCTCCCGGCCACGGGCTGGCGAGACCCCGCGGGGTGGCCGCAGGCCAAAGATTATTTATAGCGGCGAGCGGTCTGTGCCCGGAGGCAGTCGCTAGAATTGGGGGTTGGAGTTTCCTCCGTCTCTCGTGTGGCCCGCGCGGAGACCTGGCGGCGCTCGGCGGGCTCTGCAGGGTGGGGTCAGGGGCCGAGAGCTGAGACTTTCCTAAAACTTTTTGCCCTGGAAATAACTGAGACGGACTTTCGTCGCCGCCCTGGAGTTTGGAACCCGAGCAAGACGGCGGAAGGCGCTTCCTGCCGGGCGGGGTGGGACCGGGCGGGGCGACCCGCGCAGGTAACCGGATCCCCGGCGGCGGCGGCGGCGGCTCGCGCCCAGGATCGCGGGGCCCCGGCCGGGACGAGAGCTCGGAGGAGCTGGCGGAGCGCACCTCGGAGGGTGGTAGCAGGGACGTCTCGCTCACCTTTGACGTCGGCACTCGCCACCCCAGCCCAAGTTAACCCTTCTGCAGGTGAGAAAGGCAGGGCGCCACCTGTCCACCTCCCCTCTTGACCGCCCAGAGGCACATTGATAAATGGACCTCCCGAAACACCCGCTAGGTCTAGATCATGCAGCCCACAAGGGAACAACGCGGCTCCCCTTTTCCTGGGTTTGGACCCCTCCTCGTTTTCCTTTCTTCCACGGAAAACTGTTCTCCATCTAGATGTGTACACACCCCAGCACGGCGAAAAGTGACTCTGCAGAACCCGGATTCCTAATCACTTTTCCACATGAGCCTCCGGCCCCGGCGCGCGACAGGGAGCGAGCCGGGAGCTCCCGAGCCTCCAAGAGGGGGGCCGGGCTGCGGGGAGCGCAGCCCCACTTCCAGGCTGGAGCTCGGGAAGAGCTCCCCCCGCAGCGACGCCGCTGCAGACGGTGTCTACCCCTTTAAGAAAAACCCCGTCGGAGGTGGGGTGCGACGGAGGGGGGTGAGGAACGGGGCTTCCTTCCACGGTCTGCAAAAAGGTGTCCTTAGCTCCGTCAGACTCTCTCGTCTCTCCTCCCCTTCTTTTCCTCTGTTTTTCTTTTCTTTAGACACAAAAGTTGGGTTGTGAATTTTCCGAGGTTGCCGCCGTCTCGCCCCCAACCCCCGCCTCTGATCTACCTAACTATAATTAAAGTGCGTTTTTTGTGGCATTAATAAAGAGTTATTTGTCCGCCGTTTCCACGGTCTTCACAAAGAAGACTTTCATAGGGGCGGCCGCTCGGGCCGCGAGTCCAATTTATACAAAAATGTTGTATTTTTAGCCCTCGGCTCTGTTTAGATGGCGCTCGATGGAAACGGAGAGCCCTTGGAGGTCCCCCGTAAAATCTGATAAATGACTCCGAAAAAAATAACGCTGGGATTCAGAGGACTCCCATTAACCCTTTCAGCGCCCTCGACACGCAACCCCCAAAAGCACCCCCATGCCCGCAAGATCTAGGGCCCTGGGGTGCATGGGTGGAGAGACTCGGTCCTCCTCCCCGGCTTCTGTGCAGCCTGCATGCAGACCCCTAGAGGCCATTGTGAGGGGTCATAAGGACATGGGGGGGGCAAAGAAAGGTCAGGAAGCGGGACGGGGGCAGGGTAACAGACCGTGCGTGAATTCCACAGATAGGCTCTAACAAGGGGCGGCCCTTGGCTTTGGGAGTTATTTTATTTTCTAAAGTCATAGTCAAAAGCCTAGACCATCACCTAAATTAACCCTTTGTGTCAAAGAGAGCTCCGGAGGATATTTTTCTGAGGGATAGCCCAACTGGTTGAAGGGAACCCCACCTCATTGGATGAACACCCTCAAAAGACCGACTCCGCCACAGGGAAAGCCCACAGCGCAAAGAAACCTCGCGCCCCCGTCCTCAACCCACTGGCTGTCACTTGGCCCTGGGCAAGGTGGGGCGGGTGTGTGCGCGCTCGCGAGAACTGCACGCGTCTGTTAATTTCAAGCCAAGCTTTCACACCTTTAAACCCACAGGTCCCCACGCTCACCTTCCCTGCGCGGAGGCTGTCTGCTTCAGGATACGCAGGCTTCCCCTAACGCCCATTAACACCCAATGGACAAACGCGTACACTCACACGCCCAAACCCAAACACACCTCGCACGGTTACTCCAGAGGTGCAACCCCCACCCCGGGGGAAAAAATACGCTGTGTATCAAATTGCAAAAGCTACTGTCTAGTATTTGCCGAGGTTAACTCCAGGTTAATCTTCCCATTACTTACCTGGGTCTGGTCCTTGACGCGCCCCACCCCCATGATCACCGGCAGAGTGGATTGCTCGGCATCTAACAACACACACGTACAGTCCCTATAGATCTCCCACACATCTCTCCAAGTGTGTTTCTCCTGCTAAACTGTCCACACACAGTAAGTAAACAGACCCCCCCCCCAAAGCCGAGAGCCCTCTGGTCTCAGGCCTCTCATTTTCCTTGGGTTACCTTCTTCCTCTCCCGCCACAAAACACACATACACAGGGAAGAACCACGGACCAGGGCTGTTGTACCCGGCACAGCTGGCTACACGTCAGAGGTACAACCCTGGTCTTCAAGGGGCAATTCAAGCTGCCACTGATACCACTGCTCCTCTCCCGAATGTTTTTGGGACCCAGCATCGCCGTCAAAGCCCAGGGCGCTGAGGGGAACTGGGACCTGGAGCGCGAAGAGCAGCAAAAACTACTCAGAGCCCAATGCCCCTTCGGTCTCGCGCAGCGCGAGGACCCCCTAGGGCTTCTGGCGCACCCCTGTTTGGTCTGCTGCAACCGAGGCACGTCTGTGTGCACGCCCTATCCGATCCAGGAACCCCATTTACCGGCCTTCTGGACTGGCGCACCGGGCGCCAGTGCTCTCCGCGCCACGCTGCAGGCGGGCTGGAGAAACCCCGGCAGCGCAGGCAGAGCGAGGCAAGGGGCGGGGCGGGGATGAGTGCCTTCGAGCTCCCGGCGTCCCCTGGCCGGCCCTCGGCTGGGTCTGCTGGGCGCTCGAAGCTAGCGGATCCGGGAGAGCGGCGGGGGGAGAGCGAGCGCCCTTACCTGCAGCAGCCAGTGGCCGGTCTCTCCGATGAGCGGGAAGCCCATAGAGCCCTTCGGGATGGGTAACTTGCAGCTCTTGTCCCGGGTGGCAGCCCAGCGCAGCTGCCACAGCTGCTGCGACACAGCCAGCAGCAGCGTCACGGACACCAGGCACGCGGCGAGGGTGGCCAGCGCAGACACCAGCTCCAAGCCCTCAAACAGCATGTTGGCGGCCGCTCGGGGGATTGGCTGTGCGGGCCGCGGCGGGGGAGGGGAGGGCCGGACCGGAGCGGCGGGGGAGGGGAGGCTGCGGCCGGGGGTCCTGGCACCTCCAGCCGAAGCAGAAAGAGGAAGGGGCCAAGGGCAGGGGAGCAGAGGCTGCAAGGGAAGAGTGGGGAGTGGGGTCGCCTAAAAGAAGAGAGAGAGGAGACTCAAGGCCACTCGAGGTGTAACTTTGTTTGTTTGTTTGTTTGTTCTTTTATAGCGGGCCCAGGGGCTGCTCAAGGGGCAGTGAGATGAAGCCGCCGAGTCAAGCTGTTAGATTTGCTCTCCCCGCAACCATCACACATGGAAAACTTTGGAAAACTTTGTCCAGAAGGAGCTTCTCTCTCGTAAGCCCTTTCCCCTGTACGGGAAAGAAAAAAAAGAAGAAGAAAAAGAAGGGGAACAGAGAGCTGGCGGAGAGAAAATGCGATAGGTTTGTCAAAAGTATTCCCCAAAAATTCCTAGGTGGAAAAAAACCTGAATCCCAAAATTCCAACGAACCCAAAAACTTTTGGAGTCGAGGGAAAAGGCTCCCCAATTGAAGAGAGTAGCGAGGCCTGAGCCCAGCGTCTCTGGGCTGTCCGGGGTTGCGCGCCCAAGCCCGGGAACCGCTGCGGCACCGGAGGCGGGGGCGGCGGACGCGTCGGTGAGGTGGGCACGGCTGCCCGAGCGCGGGTGCGGAGCCGGTTGGCCGCGGCCGGGATGAGGCGCAGCGAGCGACAGAGCCCCGGGCGGGCGCTGGGGCGCTGAGGCGGCGGCGGCGGCGGTGGCTGTGGCGGCGGACGGGAGGGGTAAGGCGGGGTGGGGTTGGGGGAGGAGGTGGAAAACCCGAGCTGGGCTATTGTATCAATTAAGAAAAGGCAGTCCGTCCCGGGACGCAGTCTCAGCTCTGGAGTTGCTGCTGGGGGAAGAAAGGGAAAAAAAGAAAAGGCAAAAGGAATGAAAGAGGGGGAAAGCAAGAGGCAGAAGGCAGGATTTCAGGGCTGGTGGTTTTAAAAGCGTCTCTCAATGTGCATTGGAGCCCTAAGCAAGACGATGCGTGTGTTTATATAGAGGCGGGAGGCTGCGCCGTGGGCGCTCAGCCAGCAGCCCCCCCACCCCCACCCCGCCGCGCGCGCACAAAGCTGGAGGCGTGGTAAGAGGCCCGGCCCGCGACCGGAGCGTGTGAGCGCCCGCCGGCCTCCCGCCCCGCCCCGCCGCCCGCCATCCGCCCAGAACCCACTTGTAGCCGGCTCAGGATCAAACTCAGTTCACCTTTCGCCTCCTCTTCCTTCGCACTGGTGTTGCGCTGAGCTGGACACCTACAGACGGACGAGATGAGACACGCGCGCGCGCACGCGCGGGCGCGCGTACACACACACACACACACACACACACACACACACACGGTGCGCACTCGCTTAGTGCCCGCTTGGCTGCTAGGCTACTTCCTTCCCACTTTTCCTCGCTCCCGGGTCGCAGGCCCCCTCCTCCGTCTTCAGGCGGCCCTGCGCGCGCCACAGTTCCCAAAGCTCAGCTCCTGACCAGACTAGCCCCTCGACTAGGGGCGCCAATGGCTAGAGTCCGGGACTCCCTTCCTGCAGGACCCCACAGGATCTTACCTCCTGGGACCCCTGATTTGACACTTGCAATATCCTCTACATCAGGTCCCCATCCCTGGTCCCTACGTCCCCAAACCAAGATTCTCCTTTCCTCTCTTCTCTTACCCTACAGGACCTTGAGGTGCCTCTGCCCCCCATCCCCCCACCCCGCACGCCCCAGGTGGCTGTAAGCCCTCCTCTCTGACACCTCGGAGAGCACCCCTCCCCCTTTGATTTGTTGGCTGCCTGCAGAACGAAGGAACCTCAGTGGTGGTTTGGGTGAGTATTCTGCTCTGGGGACAGGCACGGTGGCCCCGGCACCCAGAGGCGAGAGGAGTCCAGTACAAACGTTCATTGATGCAAATAAGTAAATAAACACGCTGCTACCTTCTCAGTGCCGCCCGCAGAAGGCCGGGTAGGCATGCCAGTGTGAGGTGTGCGTGTGGCCCAGGCCGCACCTGTGTGAAGCCCTGCGCCAACCTGACGTCGTTGGAGCGAGATTGTGCGTCTGCAGGTTTGTGCTCTCTCTGGAGCTGTATGTGTGTATGTGCATCTATCCATATGTCTGTCATCTGGCCTCTTCTGCTGAGGGCCTATGATGGAGCTATGCACACCAATCCAAACATGTGTCTGGCTAATGCCCGACTTTCCCTCCTGCATGCGTCCTGTTTATCCCAGCACTCATGTCTCTGTCTCCTGTGTCTCACACTCGCAGAGCAAAAGATTAGACATCTCACCTTTAGTTTATGGTGGTATGCATGTAAACGAAACTAGACCTCCCCTTTAACTAATCCCCTGTACCCTATATGGGTTCTAGCATTTACTAGAAGAGAAAGTGCGCGAGCGTCTAAGATGCGCGCATATGCGTTGTCCCTCTGCATGAGCGCTGGCGAGGGTGACCCGGCCAGCGGAGTTGGGCTGTTGCTGCTAGCTGCTAGCGCTGGGTCCTCTCGGCGCTCACTCTCTGCCCTGGAACCCCACCTGGTGGACGGTTATAGTACTACAGACTCAGGGGGAAGCAATTCCTGCACCCCCCCCCCCTTCCGCAGTCCTCCTTCCTAGTGAGAGATCAGCTCCAAAGGATATACTTGTCGGCTCCCAAAGTCCTCCGGCCCCAGCGACCTCACCCGGACTCCGTTGGGGCTCAGATTCTCACAGAGTTCCTGTGAGGACCTCCGTGGCCCCAGAGATAAAAAGCTGGGGTACATCCTCCATAGGACAGCCAAATCTGGCGCTGGGCAACAGGAGCAGGGAGGCCAGAGCTATCTCTTTCTGGGTCAGATGAAGTTGGAGGAGCGTAATGAGGCTCTCTTTCAAAAAGCTGAAAATATTTCCAGGTTCCCAGCGCTGTTACAAAGTGATGAAGAGGGCAGGACACTGGGAAATCCACTGTGGAGGCAGCCATCGGTGAATAGATGGACAGGAACACAGCCACACAGGAATGCAATCAGATGCCCAGGAAGCTCATGGGCACTCACAAAGGCACTGCACATGGAGGACTTCACAGAGTCAGAAAACACCTGCTTCTCAACCACCAACCTAAACCCACAAGGAGGTGTCTGCTGTATGGGCATCAGAGCCCTAGACATTCCAATTGCTCCCCCTTACTTCCTGGGATTGTTTTTGTGTCCTTTTGTTCTACTGTCTTGCTGTGCTCCCTATCCAGGTGTAGGGGATTTGGCAGGGGGAATGGGAAAGAAATTCTGAGTCACCCCTACTGCTTAGCTGCCAAGTGGGGTCTGGGCAATGTCCACAGGGACAGCCAATCCTGCAGTAATGATTGCTGGGTTTCCTGTTTAGAACCACCTTCCTGCTCAAGTCCTGAGAAGTACATAGGAAAAAAGGGAAGGAGGGCCACAGTCCTCTGTAAGACTTCTGGAGGCTAGAGCCAATGTGGACCTGTAGAACAAGTTGATAAATAGGGCCAACAGAACGGAGAAAGACCAGCAACTGTCTTAGCCAGTCAGATTCTATCAAAGGGCATTGTTTTATCACCTTCAGGTAGGCTTCTGAGCCCAGCCCCAGACTGAGCCCTGATCCAGACTTTAGTCTAAACCATAACCCTGAGCCAAATCCCAAACTGACCCACAATCCTAGTCACCGACTGACCCTGTTGCTGACCCCAAATGAGCATTACCCAAGCTTTTATTTGGCCAAAGAGTGTACCTGGTCCTTCATAGATTGTCCCAAAGTATGAGGCTTTGGGAAAAGAAATGAATTCTCTTTCTCTTGTTTTGGGATGAGAATGATCTGCCTGTTTTACAGTTGAGCATCTCCCCCAGGCTGGCTGTAATTAATATCACAGAAACTGCTGGGCACTTCCTCCCCATACCTCTTTTCACAGCACAGGGCACACCCAGGGCTTCAGCTTTTGTCTGCAGTACTGTGAAGCCTGTAGCCCTTTAGGCACTTTGAAATCAGTGAGAGCAGACTGGCACTTCAATCGGGGGATATTGGTTCGATCTTAGTACAGCCTGGGTGAAATTCACAATGCTTGGCAGAGAAGCCTGAGAGAACAGGACGACAGACTCTAGGCATTCTTGGAATAAGCAGACAATGAGAAAAGCATTGCCAGAAAGTGCCCACGGCAGGGATAGGTCTACCTAAAATCCTACTTCTTCCTAAGGCATGAAACTACCCAGGAGTGCTATCTGTCCTCAACTTTCTACATAGAAAGGAATGAGGACATTGCTCTTCCCAAGTTCCTGTCTTATGTGTAAGTCCTGAGTAGTCAACAGTCTCTTCTCCAGCTATTATTTTATTTCATCTGCACATAGTGCTGTGAGGTAATTCTGTTCTTAGGTATCAGATTTACACATTCCTTCTGATATTGGTAAGAAAATTGGGGACGGTCCTACCTCAGCATCCCCACTATGTTGTCCTATTCTCTCACTGATCAGAATATACACCATGAGCCTTGATATCTGACCCTACAGCTCCCCCTTGTTTTATGTCCTACTTATGATGACTGATGCCCACAACAGAGGGAGTTGTCAGCTTACCCTTAACTTTGCATAGTTTTGGCCCTGGATTTTTCTGATGGATGCCTATTCATTTGCTTTTCTTAATTCCTCGCATTTTCCCAGTTGGAGCCAAACAGAAACAGGGAAGCCCAGTGCAAAGGCAGGAATGGCTTCCAAAGTGTCCAGAGAGCAAAGGGACCAGGCACCAGTGCACAGAAGGCAGGGCTATGTACTCACGAGCTGACAGAGTCTTTCAACAGGAAAACCTAGCCCAAGAAAAAAGCTTGGGATTCTGCCTTAGAGTCTTCATTGCTTTTAGCTGTATCCTACTCACTGGTACTGAGGATCCCTTGGAAAACTCAGCTCTCTGCTTTTCCTCACCCCCCTGAGGGCCTTAGGTTGATCCCATTCCATTCTAACATCCTTCTACCCTGCCTGACAGGCAGGACCTACTGCCAGCAAGTCCTAGGACAGAAGATCCTGCCCACATCCTTCTCTCAAATGAGAGGAGAAACTGCTACTCTAGCAGGTTAGGAAGGCTCCCTTGACACTGAATGGCAGCTTGTGACCCCAGATATTCATCTGAGGCCCACTTGCCTACCTTTTCCCACTCAGTGCCCTCCTTCTGGATCAGGCGCCATAAAGCTGGCAGTACCCTCCAGTACCGGTCCTCAAGGACAGTTTGGAGGACACTCCCTAATTGTGTTTTGGCTATTCTGAGAGGGACTGAACCCCTGCTGTCCAGGCTGGATGGGGTAGGAGGGGTGCAGTAATACAACATAGCCCAGATTGGCTTGGAAATTATCACAGTGCCACAGATTCTGCCTTTCAGAAGTCTGCAGGGCTACGCTCTTCCGCAGTCGCCCCCACCCCTTGCAGTTTCAGAATCTCTGAGGCTGTTTAGAGGATTTACGGGCCCCTTCTAAAGCACCATCTGCCAGAAACTCACCCAGTCCACCCATCTCTTTGGAGATACTACTCTGCTCTTTGCAATGCTACTAAATCCAAAGCTGGATCCTAGATTATGCATTTATATCTGAAGGCCTTCCTTCTTTTTCTTTGTCCTTTGCTGAGACTTGCTTCTACCCCACCCCCAAGTATCTACTGATTCTTTTCATTTTGTTTTGTAGATGACAACCCCAATCCAAACAGCTTTCTCTGGCAGAGCCAGATGCAGGCATGGCCTGCTTCTTCACTCTCAGCCCTGAGACACAACCCACCGGCTAGGAGACAGCCCCTCACCCACTCCTTTGCAGCCCTCTGGGAAGCGGGTAGCCCTTAGGAAAGAACTTTGCTGCTTTCTCCTTAGCATGAATATGGAGCAAGTATCACGTCATACCTTATATCAGACATCTCAGCTTCCGACACTTGTCCCAGAAGGAATTCTTTTTTAAAAAAGTGAGACTAGCACCATTCTCCCCTGTGAAAGCCCCCATACCCAGTCCTTCTCCTGCTATGCTACTCCCAACCCAGCCCAAAGCAATCCAAAAGGGGACTTGCCGATGGAAGGTAGGAGGAACGCAGCTGGCAGCTGTGTCCAAATTGGCACTGCTTGGAAAAGAGTAGTCTGCGGGGCAGCGATGGGACACCGACAGTGCCCCAAGCTGGCTGTGGCTGGCAGGGACACTGCGGCAGCGATGGCGTTCTCTCAGGCCCAGGGAGCCAAGAGCCCTTTATAGCCTGAAACCTGCCCTGGCACCGCCCACTGGGCGGTTGCTATTAGGGCCTGCAACTAGGGGAGTCATAGGAACTGCGAAGGTATCTGTCCCAGGACCCCAAGCCAGGCCCCAACACACAAGAATCTGGGATTCAGCTTCCTTCTTCACAACTCTAAGTCCTGGTGTATGTGTGAGATTCTGTGTGCGTGTGTGTGTGTGTGTGTGTGTGTGCGCGTGTGCATGCATCCATGCTTAAACGTCCATTCAAAGACCTCAGATCTCTTTCCCTCATCCTCTTTCTCTGGCAGTAACAGTTTTTGAAAGGATGGTGAGAGCAGTGTGTTTCTGCTCAGTTTATCAAATTACACTCAGTGACAAAGGACTGAAGTGCATTTTCTTGAAGGCTTGACAATTGGGATCCAGGAAGAAGAAAGAAAGGCATGATAGAGAACCCAGAGCTTTTGTGGAAGGTAAAACACCGATGTGAAAGGCAGGGGATATGGTTGGGTGAATGTAAATGAATTTGCCTTCATGTTGCCTGGTGTTAAAAACTGCTTCCCCCACTTTCCACCCAAGCTGTAAAAATCCCAGGGATCCCAGAAATTGCCAAGTTGAAGATTTTTAAAGGGAACACTGTTCATTTTTACACAGACTGAGTCAGACAAAGATGAGCACAGCCTCTCTCTTCTGGACTCTTGGGGTCCTCAGGGTGCCCTTCTAAGTCCTCCATGTCAGAAAAGCCTCCATAGCGAGATCCCTCACAAAGGTACAGTGCCAGCTGTCCCTTCACTGCAGCCTGTCCAGCAAACTTCTCTTTATGGGCACAGACAGGATAGGAATGTGGTGACCTTCTTTCTGCCAATCAAAATTCTGTCTTGTATCTGAACCTGGAGGATTGCTGGATGGAGGACAGACTAGCAGGGCAGGTTTGGGCCTGAGATAAAGTACATGGGGGCACTGGACAGTGAATCTCAAAAGCTTCCATTCTTTGGGGATAGAGATGAGGGCAGCAATCTAAATCACTGGCCTCAGATGTAAAAGAATAAGCCTAGGAGGAAAAATATCTTCTCATTCAGAGCTTGGAGATAATAACCAGAAACAAGTCCACCCTGTTTTCCCATTCCCCGTGACTTTTGTACAGAAGCCCCTAGCAGGCAAGCCAGTTGACTGATTAGCAAGCAGCCTTGCTTAGAGCTAACCTGAAAATCTAGTTGCTAGGGCTCCATACCCCAAGTTCAAAGTGCTCCATACCCCAAGTTCAAAGTGCTACTAGATCAATTCTTCTTGCTTTTAGCCTTAACTCATTCAAAGTCCCTCTCAGAAGGAGAAACAGTGTAGAGCCCAGCAGCCATGTGGTTGCCCATGTGAGGATCCTCCCTCCACCTTTTCTACCATACCTCACTTCCAAGTTCACTTGAGTTTCTGATGCTCAGCTTTAGCTAGTTTCCTCACCAGACACTGGTGTGGTGATGAAAGGGGAAAAATTTCCAGAATGCCACTCCCTCCTTACCCTTTCTGGGCCCTGTCTTAACTATTGTGATGACCAAAGTTGTTCTGGCATACACTTGGGGTCCCTCCAAGATTTTATCTGGTCTCCTCTCTGCAGGCCCCGAGAGGTTCTTGGGAGAACTCCAACCCCTCTAACACGTTCTTTCCATCTGTACCCCCGCCCACAACTCTATACTTCCTCTTCAGTCCAGCTTCAATGTATGTTCCCTGGTTCCCTGACCCTTACAAGAAAACTGTCGCTCTGAAATCCCTTTCATCTGGAAAATCTGGAACACCTCAGATGCTCTTCTTTAATCCTCCCTCTACTGGTTTTACTCATTACTCACTGTTCTGCTATTTCAGATCTATGCATTCTTCATGCTTGCAAACAGGCAGCATGGTTTAGTAGCTGAGAACAAGGCTCTGGAGTCATTTAGACCTAGTCTCAAAATCTGCTCCAACACTTACTGGTTTGAGCAAGATATGCTCACCTGCCTGGACAGTCGGTGCTTCTCAAGTTAGAGAGTGAAAAAGAAGAGAGGAAGAACTGAGGCAGGGAGGCCTAATGAGAGACTGTAGTGATAATTCAGGTAATAATAATGCAAATGGTAACAATAGTAATAGCAATAACAATAATGGCCCATGCTTGTTTAGCTCTTGCCTCTGTGCCAGGCATTTTATGAAGTATTTCACATATATGTTATAATATGACCCTCACAGTAGGTACTATTGCCCCTACTTTACAGAGAGAAAGAGTCTGAGGTATCAAGTGATTCAACATCTTGCCCAAGTTACTCCAATTGCACTTAGGGCCAATGTAATCACCTCTTAGAATTCAAATCCAGGGAATCTAGATTCTAATCTGAGTCTGGAATTTAGCATACAAAACACTAAACCAAGCCTGAAGGGTAAGGATGGAGCAAAGTGCATAGATTTCAGAAGGAGAGTTGTAACCAAAAGGAAGAAGTATGTGACAACTGAGGTTGCAGGATGGGATTCCAGCTGGGGGCTGTATATGGTGATGAAATAGCCTAGACCATGAAACTCAGGAGAAAGATGAGCTTGAGGGCCAAGATGATGAGTTTGATTTGAGCCCTGGTAGATTTTATATGTCTCATTTCCATGCATCCTTCTGGAGGCTATCGGCTACACAGAAGACAGTTCTGGCCTAGGGAGAGAGATTTAGATAACATCTGCATTCAGATGTTAATGGAGACACTAGCCTAGAGAGGCTGGAACAGAAAGAATGGGCCTAGAATACTGCACCAAGGAATATTCATGTCAAGGTACAGTGGAGGAAAGAGTCTGCAAAGGTCTTTCTTTGCCCCCAGACACATGACTTGAGAATGACTGTACCTTGTGTTTATTTTCTCTCAGCACTTAGAATCTTAGAGTTTTCAAGGAACTCAAAGAGGTTAGCAATCTGAGCTCCTTCCCCACCTAGGGACCCTTACAAACACACACACACACACACACACACACACACACACACAGAGGTATGTGTGGACACAGAGCTTCCTGAGCTATGGACTTCCATTAATAAGACTCCTTATTCTGCTGCCTTTTTAGGGGTTAATGCTGGCATGCCATGTTGGTAGATAAAGCCATCAGTTTCACTGAGGCTTTTCTCTCCATTATTCTGTGGCACAAGCGCCTCCTCTGTGGGTATGGGTCTCATCTGCCCACATTCTGAGGCTGTGTCAGGTTGTGTCCCTTCCCTGAGTGGCAGTCCTGCATTATTGCATAAGGGCGTCCAGCAGGTTGCTATGCCTGGAGAACACAGCCTGACCTGGAGCCTTCTGCTCCATGTTCAGGCTGAGACGGCAGGGGACCCTGAACCAGCAGGGATCCAGTGAGGTCAAAGGAAAGACCAAACCCTAACAGATGGCGTGGTTACACATAAACCTCATGTGAAAATGGGAAAAAATGGGAGAAAGCATGGGAAGAAATTCAGACAATGAGTGGAGAGAAATGGAGACCCTTCTCATCTCACCCAGTTCATAAGTGTCCCTGAGTTAGAGAAGAAGGAGGAAACAGAGTGAGAGGAGTCTTGCCTTAGAAGCTGGAGGCACAGCCCTATAGGGTGGCAGGGAGAGGAGGTGAACACAGGAGAGGAAAGGCAGTGGCTGGAGGAATTCCAGCATCATGATCTAAAGTTACCAAAGCTCCATCTCAGACTTCTGGGGCCAAAGACACCATCGGAGAAGAGTAAGCATATTGCCCTCAGGGCAAGTGTCAGCTGTGGGGATGATACCGGGTGAAACCATTAGATGAATGGGGGAACAGTCACAGTGCTCTCTCACTGGGTAGACACACATTCCTATTTTCACATGTGCCCTCAGAGATTCCCAGCTTCTCTGCCTGTGCTATACATATCCAGCCTTCTTGATTATCCAGGAGCCAATTCAGAGGCTGGGCTTTGTGGTCTCAGGACTCTTGCCTTGTGCCTTTCTCAACACTTTAGGACCTAGAGGAGCAGTAAGTGGCTTGGTTGCAACATACCACAAGTGCATAGGTGGAGAAGGGGAGGGCAGTGGGCCAGGTGTCTCCAAACTCTACACCAATATATAAAAGAGCCAGCATGGCCCTCCCTCTACCTGGGCCCCACATGTGGGCTTCCAGCTCTGCTGAGGCCGAGTTCCCTCATTCAAGACTCAGCACAGAGGAGGTCATGGTCAGTTTGGGAGAGGCGAGATTAACTATTGCAGGGCAAAGGTAGTCCCAAGCTCAGAGAGCCCATCACTGATCTCTAGCTCTCTGTTACAAGGATTTCTCCCCTCTTTTCTGTCCCCATTTCTGCCTCTGCCTGGTCCCTCTCAGACCCCAGGGAAGCTGCAACACTGGCTCTAGAGCTACTGTGTAGAATGGGAAATCCCTGGAAAGGAGACTCTGGACCCAGGAAAGAGCCTCTGGGATGAGTACAAGCCCAGTAGTCGATGGACAAGGACCTAGTCATTATTCTGTCACTTACCAACTGTATAGTCTTGGCCAAGTCACTTGATCTGTCAAGTTTAAATTTCTTATGAAATGAGGAGAGTCAATCTTGCCTTGCTGAAAATTGGCAATTGTGAGGATATTTTTAAAAAGATAATGCATGTAAGTAGGATTGTGTTGGGCTGAACAGGTGGGTTTCAGTTCTGTTCAGTTGCTGAACTCCTTCATCCAGGACACAGCTCAGATGGAACAAGTGTCAGGCACATAGCAGGAAAAGATTCACATGGGAATAGAAGAAGCTAAGGATTTAGGGCTCCTCACTTGCACAGGCTGCTTCCAAAGCCTGAGTGGGGAACCTGGAAGTTCATAGTTTTGCATGACTTTTCAAAAAAGGATCCCTTGAATCATATGAGCTTCAGTTGCCATGAATCTAGGGACCTGAAAGGTAGTTATTGGCTCTATTCTGAACTCCTTCAAATCCTCTATGCACAGACACAGAGTCACTTGGTCTAACTAGGGAGTAAAAAAGAGCCCTCAGCAAAGGAAGGCTGGGTGAAATCACCTTCCCTATGACGGTCTAGGACTGAACTCATTCCTGAACTGGGATTGGTGCCTCTTCCTCTCCTCTCTCTGCCTTAAGCAGTTAACCCCACCTAGGAACCCAGGTAAATGTATACCCTGGAATTTTTAGAAGTTGTGATCAACTCTGGGCACTGTCCTGGTCCTGGAAGGGACTCTGCTCCAAAAATTTTGAACTCCAAGAAGCTAGTTCTAGGGCTATGCTAGGCAACATGAGGGACTCAGGAATGGGCTTCATAAAAACAAAGGCAACTTGAGTGGCTTCCCTATTAGGACCCATTTCCCTAAGGAGCCTTGGAGGGAATGGGGACATAGGGCTCCCTCCTCAGTGTCTGGGAGATGGATGGGGCTGATTTTTTCAAAGATTCCTCCCCATAAATCTGATTTGGCCCCTCATCTGTCTATGCTAGTCTCCATGGAGGTGTGTGGTAATGATGAATGGGCTGCCTGACTAATGTGACTGGGGTGGCAGGGACTTGGGGAGGGGCTTTGCTCTGATGGATGGTCCTCATGAGAGCACATTGCATTAGACACCCATAATGCAATCAGCAGGGCCATTACGATACCAATTTGTTGCTCTTCCTCACCAGGGTGAGGCAGTGGAGCTGGAAGATTAAGGAGGATGTCAGGACTTTGGAGACACCTGGGGGGATTGGAGGAGGGGGCAAGATTTCCCTGTTTGGGGCTTTGCTTAGGGAAATACAAAACTATGGAGCCATAGAAAGTACACATTAAAAGGGGAAGAAGAAGCGAGGCCCAGAGAGGAAGTGCAACCTGCCCAAGGTCACTTCTAGAACCTGGTAAGAAGAGCTAGATTTAGAACTTGGGTCTGCAACTCTCTGTGCCAGGATAACCAGGTATGGAAGACAAAATGGGGCTAGGAGGGAAGAGACAACTTGTCTCAGATCTCCATGTTACTATAAATCTTCATAGCTTTCAACTGCCCATTACGATGTGTGTAGCCAGTGACTGGTTCCATTCCCAATGGAGGTGGCCTGCTGTGGGTTCCTGCGTTAGGCCTGGATGGCACCCATTTGAGACCATCTACATTGCTACCACCTTACTACCCTCGTGAATTATTGTCTTGGCATCTTTCTGCTGTCATTTTAAAGCAGTCTCCTGAACACTGCATGATCTCAGTCTTTCTTTGTCCTCCAGACCACCAGAGGTGATCAACAACACAATGTCCTGTCTTGCTTAAAAGCTCTCAGCTGCTCCCTGTTGACTACGGGATAAGGGCCACAGCGCTAGGCTAGCACTCTGATTCTCACCTCTCCCCAGCCTCAGCTCTGTGCCTCCTGTGACTCACTAACCGCTTCTGTGGTTATGCTACGTGCTTAAGACTTTGGAGTCCTTTTTAGCACCTTGGGCAGGAAATTGGTCATCCTCAGTTTATAGATTGTAATGTGTCAGATTTAATCCTTATTATCCTCTTCAGTTGTCAGCCCTACTCTCAATACTCCCTTTGGCCCCAAGATATATATATACTACCACATTGTTTTATGTCCCTGATGATGTCTTATGTATATTAAGAGAGAGATTTTTTATTTTTTTAATTTTTTTTTTGAGACAAGATCTTGCTATTAATTCAGGCTGTCCTTGAACTCACTATGTAGTCCAGGTTGACCTCAAACTAATGGCAATCTTTCTGCTTTAGCCTCCTGAGTGCTAGGATTATAGGCACGTGCTACCATCCCCAGATTTGTGTGTGTGTGTGTGTGTGTGTTGTTGTTGCTTGTTTGTTTGTTTTTTTAACTCAACTATTTTTGAGATGCTACTTTATACATTTCTAGTTCATTACTTCTGACTATGGCAAACTATTCCAAAATATGTATCTAACACATTTTATCCTAGGAAAAGATACCTGGATTGCCTCCAACTTCTTGTCCTATAGTGTGCAGTACATGTCACTTTTTGTGGGTGCATTTCAGTCACTTCCCTATCACTGGACATAATAGCCTACCTAACAGGCAAAACTTAGAGGAGGAGGGGTTCATTTTGACTCATGGTTTCAGTCCAGTTAGCTGACTCCAAGACAGAAATAGGATGGCAGACAGGCATGGCAGAGGAAATGGAAGCAAAGAGTGGAGGGAGGAACAGGAGAGAGAGAGACATCCTTCCAAGTCACACATCCGGTGACTCGCCTCTAACTAGATGCTAATAGCACACTTAGCTGTTAAAACTCATTAATGCAGGAATTCAGCATTATACATATAATATGATATATATATCTATCTATATAGATAGATATAGATTTTTTTTTGGTACCAGGGATTGAACTCATGACCTCATGCTTGCCAGGCAGGCGCTTAAGCCACTGAGATAAATCCCCAGCCCCCAAGCATAATGCTTTTTTAAAAAAGAGATTAAAAGAAAACAATAGAAACAATAGAAATGATATAAGATTTTAAAACAAGCTATAGGAAATTAGCAATAGTCACTATATTGCATATTGTTATCTTCAAAATAGTTGCTCAGATTACAAGATATGGCATGCAATATAAGCAATCACAGTTTCTTCCCTGAACTAATAAGATCAGTAGTACAATTATCTTAGCTATCTTATATTTCTCCCTTCTTTCTTTTCTCTTTTTTCTGCATCCCAATTGTTCTTTCCTTTTGAGCAGTTTTATTCTCTTTCATGATATCTATTGTACCTTTTGGATCTTGTTTAATCTTTCAGTTTCTTAAACAAGGGAGACAATACAATGTTCATAAAGCATAATGCTTTTTTAAGTTTATAGATTTATTTACACAAAATTATATAAAGTATCCTCTACATTTTTTATATTTAAATTACTACTTAAGATTTCTAAAGTTTGTGGTTATTTTCATTTTCTGAGTCCTAATTTGATTTAGGAATTTGAAAAGTATTTATATTTCTTTACACTGATTTTCCTTAGGGCTTTATCTTTTTTTATTCCTCAATCAGTAAGCAGCTCTCTAATTAGAAAGGTGTAAGATATTGTCATTATGTACAGATAATTAGAACTGTCTACAACAGAATCTTCTAAGGAATCACTGAAAACCTATCAAATCTAATAAAAGCATTAAGTAATTTTTTTGAATATAGGAAAATATAACAGTTTTCCTATATCAGCAACAATTAATTTGAAAATGTAATTTAAAATACATAACCAATTTACAGACTTCAGGGGAGGAGAACAAGAAGCCAGTTCCTCCTTGTGCATCAGCACCATGCACAAGCTGCTGGGAGAAAGCCAGATACCAGCCTTTGCCCATGAGTCAGCTCCATTTGCAGACTGTGGGGGAGGAAAACAAGAAGCCGACAAGAAGCTAAACTCTCCCTGTGAGTAGGCGCCATGTGTGGGCCACTAAGGGGAGAACCAGATGCCAGCCCCTTCCTGCGCAAGGTCCAGGAGATAGGAAGAGCTGATGTGCCCATCCTCCATCAACTGGATAATCTGGAGAAACACAGGCTGTGATGATAGCTACTGAGGTAAAATACAATTTAATGCTTAGTCTTTAGTGTTTCATTGACTTTACAGTCCTAAAGCCAGTAGTTTGATCATCTATTTAGGGAATAATAATATGCAATGTTGCATCTATGGGGGATCTCCTTTTGAAAGTGGTAGCCATTGTTAACTCCCTACTATCTTGTTTTGAAGTCCTGTATCATTTTCATTGTCTTGTTAGGTTGCGTTTTATTCTATTTTGTCTTGTTTAATTTTATTATATCCAATAGCATGGGCAGCAATTGCAAAGATAACAAGATATATTATGGTAGCCATTTTGGATTTACTATTATCTTGTTTTGAAGTCCTTTATTGTGTTCATTGTTTTGTTTTTATTGGTTCTATTCCATTCTGTTTTGTTTGATTTTTACTATGTATGATGTTATGGCAGCTATTTTGAAGACAACAAGAGGCATAGAGTAACCATTGTTGATTTCCTATTATCTTGTTTTGAAATCCTATATCACGTTGTTTTGCTTTGATTGACTTTATTCTGTTTTATTTTGCTTGGTTTTATTCTCTTTAAAATAAAAATTACAAAAAATAACAAATAATTTGAATATTTATATGAATTCACTTGAGTAAATTCATGAATGCAATCCCAATGAAAATACAAAACTTTATGAAATTTATAAAAGAATACCTAACTAGATACCTAACTAGATTTCCTTCAAACTGAATAGTCAGTATAATCCCCATTAAAATCTCCAAGGCATTTTAAAAATCTTTCACAGTTTAATCCTAAAGCTCATCTGTAAGACTACAGATAGAAAATCTAAAAAATGAGCAAATAGATTAGAAGAATATAGAGTTAAGAAAGGAACTCATGCATTGCAATTTAGGAAAAGACTAACTATAATAAGAGATGTCTAGGATCTTTAGATAACCACTTGAGAATAAAGGTCATACCTACATTTTATGTAACACACAAAAAAATTCAGATAGATTGAATATATAAAGAAAAGCTAAAATTTTTATAATATGAGTGTAGTAGTAGATGACAAAGCCTTTCTAGGGAAGATATAGAACTTGAGAGCTTAAAGAAAAAGACTGCCAAACTAAATAAAATTCCAAAATTCTGTAGATGAAAGTGCCATAAATAAAGATTAAAAACAGGTGAAAATGGAATATATGTGCTACAAATTCTGAAACTGTATACTAGAGTTGAATAAATAAGTACATAGATGGTAGATAATGGGAGACCAGATCTCATTGTTGAAAAGAGATAAACAATGAGAAAAGACTATAACTGATCCTTATGGTACTGTAGAGGTATCAGTCTGAAGTCATGCATACATACACCCCCCCACACACACACAGACATGCACACATAGTGTGCTTCATACCATAGATATATTCACAGATGTACAGATCAGAAGCGATTAGACACATCTAATTGTGTGTACTTGGGTTATCACACGTAAGAGAGTACCTAGTTCTCTCTGCTAAAAGCCTAAAAGCAATGAATGCTCCCAGTACCCAGATCTTTATTTTAAAATATCATTCTCCAATAAAAGGAACTAGGGCTCCATGAAGTATATGATTCTAGGCTTGGGATAGAAAAAGCCTTCTAGTATCTTGTAATAGTATGACAAAGTAAGAAAATATTCAAAAATCAACAAAAAATGAGCGTGTGTCAGTCAACAGTACACAGAAACCAACCTGAAAGAGTGCTGGTGGCCAAACCTGGAATGCAATAACATAAGTAGACAACATAAAACTGGATTAAAACCCCAAGTATAAAATAAAATACGTAAGCTCAAATGCTAGATCTACAGACCAATGAAAGAGAATTAAAAGTCCAGAAATAAAATTATACGTCTATAAAGAAAAAAGTTTTTCAGCGGTGCTGGGACAATCAAATATCTACATATGAATGAATATGGACCTCTACCTTATACCATATAAAATTATTTCAGAATAGACCAAAGACCTAATGTAAGAGCTAAAACTATAAAACTCTTAGAAGAAAATAAACCTATAAATCTGAATGACCATGGATCAAACAACAGTTTCTTAGATTCATAGATATCACACAGAAGAATAAGCAACAGAAGAAAAATGAATAAAATTAGAATAAAATTTAAAACATTTGGTATTAAGAACACTTGTTGGGTCAGGGATTTAGTTCAGCAGCATATGCGCCTGCCTTGCAAGTGCACACTGGTGAGTTCAATCCTCAGTACAAAAATAACAACAACAACAACAACAAAAATTTGTCAAAAAGTAAAAAGGTCTACAGAATAGGAAAAAATAATTGAAAATCTATATATTTATTAAGGGTTCAGGATCCAGAATATATAAAGAATTTTTACAGCTTAAAACTAAAAAGACAAATAACCCAATTAAAAAGCATAAGGACTTAAATAGACATATCTCCAAGGATGATATATGATGTCCAATAGCTATAGGGAAAGATTTTCAGCATTAGTTTTTAGGGAAATATAGATCAAAACTATAATGGGATATGATGTCATACTAGGATAGGTATTATTTAAACAACCAAAACAATGACAAAAAACCCCACAAAATCTCATTCATTGCTGGTAGGAATGTAAAATGATGCAACTGTTTTGGTAAATAGCTTGGCAGTTCCTCAAAGAGAAACAGAGTTGCCATATAACCCAGGAATTCCACTCCGAGATACATGTTTAAGAGAATTGAAAACACATGTTCAAACAAAAGCTTGTATCTCAATGTTCAGCTTTATCATAATAGCCTAAAAATGAAACCCAAAGGTCTATCAATGAATGAAAGGTTAAAAAAATATATTATCTATACAATGGAATATTATTCAGCCATAAAAGGAATGAAGTATGATACATACTACAAGGTAGATGATACTTAAAAACATTATTCTCAGTGAAAGAAATTAGAGATAAAAGGTCACATAAAGTGTTCTGCACATTTATACAAAATGTGCAGAATAGAACAATTCATAGAGAAAGTAGGTTAGAGGATCGAGGAGAAAGGGAAATGACAGTGACTGCTAATAGAGCTTCTTTTTGGAATGAGGGATATATTCTGAAGTGAGATGGTAATGGGTACACAACAGGGTGAATATGGTAAAAACCATTTTGAAATGATGAATTTTATCTTGTATAAATTTTATCTCCAAAAATTTACAAGAAAGCCTATCAAAATAGGTGTACAAAGACAAAAATATATCCATGAGTTTATATTGATATAAATCAATGATTCAAATGAATTGCTAAAGAAGTAAAAGAAAAAAGAAAGAAAACCAAAGAAAAGAAGAAAAAAATAGAAAAAGGTAAGTATTCCATATAGAAAATGTTTAAATAATTTATGGAGTCTATAGGAAATGAATCTTAACCCTCTTCCTGCTAGCTGCCACCATTTTAAGTGTGGGATGTAATAGTGATTCACTTCTAATAAAAAATAGGGTCTGGAAAGGGAAAAACAGTACAGTGGTACCTTGGTTCACAAACTTAATTATTCCCACTATTCTGGTCACAAACCACATTGGATGAAAACCAAAATTGAATTCAATGGTTAAGTTCAATGTTCACCTTATGGGAAAATTTGATTCAATTCTCATCCAATTCAGTTTGTGACTGGAATCATAGAAATAATTAAGTTCATGAACTGAAGCACTACTGTAACTTTAAAGTGGGGAAACCTGGAAAACACTTAATCAAGTGATGAAGGTTAATATCACCAGTGATATCACATGGACTTCATGTAACCTGATCTGTACTGAGGAAAGCATTTCATCTTTGAGGTATTTTTTTTTAAATACCTATCATCTCAATCTAATCAAGAGAAAAACTTCAGACATATACAAATTGAAAAACATTCTATGAGATATCTATTGACCCTCCAAGCTCTCAGTCATGTGAGAAAGTCACAGACCAGTGGCAGCTAAGGAGATGTGACAACTAAATGCAACGTGGTGTCCCAGGTTGGATCCTGGAACAGAAAAAAGTGATAAAACTCTCTGGTGAAATTTAGGAAGTCCAACTTTGGCTAATCCCAATGTGTTAGTGCTGGTTTTAAAACTTTTTGCAAATGTACATGGTAACATATGACACTACCAATAGAACATCCCAGGTAAGAGCTACAAGTGAACTCTGAACCACTTTGCAACTTTTCTCTAACCCTAAAATTACTCCAAAGTAACAAATTAAGATGTAGGTAAAAGAGTAGGTGAAAATATTCATATATAACAGACAAATATATAACTTAGTTCAACAGTCAAGAATAGTGTGACAGATCCCACTATTAACAATAATCATTTCCCCTGGCTTCCTGAAGACAGCATGCAGACTGGCTCAAATAGTGATGAGGGTCTTCTCACCTCCTTTCACATTTCAGCTCCATTTACCTTATTATTCACATAGTCTGCTCATTCAACAAAATTGACTGGATTGTGTGTCAGAAATTCTTCTAGGCACTGGGGATAAAGCTGTGAACAAGAAGTGTACAGGGAATGAACCGTGTTGTATATACTAGAGATGATAAACTTACTCCCTTTGGCAATGATCGTGATCCAGTTCTGATCAATAAGCTGTAAGAAAAGTAAAATAAACAGATAATTCTAAGTAGTAATTTGAATTTAAATACCTTTTATTATACTTTACACAATTTTAAGGAAAACAAATCTGTGAATCTAAAGAAAGATGGAAATCATGGGCATTAAAAAAGGGACAGATTCAGTCTGTGTAGCTCCTTATCTCCTTGCTTTTTCTTCTTTCACCTGGAAAGTGGATGTGATGTTTGGAGGTGAAGCACCTGTCCTGTACCTATGGAATGACAAGGATGCTAGGGATGACAGAACAGAAAAACAGAAATGCCTGTGTTTCTATTGCTTAGGTCCTTCTGTCCTGTATTATTTACACTTAAATCTCCAAAATTCTTAGTTAAAAAACAAAAATTCCCCCAAACTAAAAACAACAAATAAATAAAAAAATCCTATTTACAGTACCAATTGTCCATTTTTAATTATCTTTGTCTTAAAGTAAGTCTGATGAAGATATTAACAGACAGTTTAATAACTGTAAAGCTGGGGATTTAGTTCGGAGGCACAAGCACCTGCCTGGCATGAGCGAGGTTGTGAATTCAATTCCCAGCACCAAAACAAACAAACAAACAAACAAATAACAACCAAAAAAACCCAGAACCTTGTAAAGGCTAATGAGATATAAAAAGGTGATTCAGACCTTCTCAACTGCTAACAGAACTTAGCAACTGAAAATTAATGTGACATTTCTTCCCACTCCAATTTGATAGTCTTGTGGAGGGCTGGAGAAATGGACACTCTCCTCTGTTGTCAGTTAAGGAGATAAACTGTTAAAACCTTTTTGAAAGATGACTGGCATTATATATCAAAATGAAAAATGTACAGAAACATTTGTACATAACAGGATATCAAAGATACTTGCTTTAGCAAATAATAATTGGAAAATAAAAGTTAAATTAAAAAATGGCTAAATAGAGATATTAACATTGCAGAATGCAATGTTGTGAAGAAATAAATATTTGTAAAAACATTTCAACATTTTTCCATTCATATTTTTAAAAATAAATTAGAATTTATAAATAAAATATAAAACTTACTTTATACCCCTAGGTACCTTTTTCTTTTCCTCCCTTTGCAGGGATATAGTAGTTACAATACTGACTTTGATGTGCACCATCTTCACACATTTGCAAACTTTAAATTGGATTGTGCAGTTGTCTATCATTCTTCAACTTTTTTATTAAACAACTCTTTAGATTTAAAAACTATTGACATGTGTATCAATAGTTTAGTATTCTACTGGATAAATATTTGACATTTTTTTCTCTATTAATGAACATTTATGTTACTTATAATTTTTTATTATTATAAATAATGCTATGATGAACATGCTTAGATATGTCTTCTTGTGCACATATGGATAGATTTCTTTAAAGAATATCCTTAGAAGTAGAATAATTGGCTCTTAGGATGTGCATATGTATGACGTTACTAGATTTAGATCTGCGCTACGTTGTTCAAAATACTTGGGGCCAGATATTTAAATAATTTTTTGGATTTTGGAAAGGCAGTATGTTTATGTACCATATATAACAATATCAGCAGCGTTTGGGAAGTAGCCCACAATCAAATACATTATTTTTTCTGTAGTGACAAATATAATTATCCACATTAAGTAGGATAAATGAAGACATGCATTTTTAATCATGTCAGGTTTTGCCACCAAATAAAGAAAGGACTTTCAGATTTTAGGATTTCTGAATTATAGATAAGGTATTTGGATTGGTACCACCAAATGGCTTTTTAAAGTAGTTGTGTTGGTTTATCTTCTCATCACCATGAGATCCTGTTTCTCTACATCCTCACCAATGATTGCTCACATCAGATTTTGAAACTTGCCAATCTGATAGGTGCATACATAGTACTTCTGTAATCTAAGCAAAAAAAGAAAATGTAAAACATGTAGGAGATCTTGTTTATAATAGTAAAATGAAAAAATAGGGGCTCAGTGGCATAAGCGCCTGCCTAGCAAGTGTGAGGTTGTGAGTTCAATCCCTGGTACAAAAAGAAGAAAGAAAGAAAGAAAGAAAGAAAGAAAGAAAGAAAGAAAGAAAGAAAGAAAGAAAGAAGGAAGGAAGGAAGGAAGGAAGGAAGGAAGGAAGGAAAGAAAGAAAGAAAGAAAGAAAGAAAGAAAGAAAGAAAGAAAGAAAAGAAAGAAAGATAAATAATCCACTGGACATGGTATCATATGTCTATAATCATAGCCCTCTGGGAAACTGAGGCAGGAGGACTGCAAGCTGAAGCCTAGTCTGGGCAACTCAGCTACTTGGAAAGACCCTGTCTCAAAATAAAAAAGGATGGAGAGTAGGGGAAGGCCCTAGGTTCAATTCCTAGTAATACACATACACACACACACAAACACAAACATCATTCATCCATCCATCTATCCATTCATATATACATCCATTCACCACCTATAATTGTACTAGAAAAAGAAATATGAAGAATTCAAATGCAGAAAAATGTTAAAACTGCTTAAGATACGAATTTTTCATCATCGAATAGGCAAGATTTCTATTAGAAAGATGTCATTTCCCTTTAAATAGTTTTATAAACTCATTGCAACTTTAAAAACACAATAGAACTTCTAAAAATTTTTAAAAATTTATGGAATTATCCAGGAAGAACAAATACCCAAATATCCAAGAACATTCTGAAAGAGAAGACAGTGATTCAGGAATAGACTATTAAACATGAAAACAGATTAGAAAGACACAGTAATTAAAACAATGAATTAGGAACAGAATGATCATGGACATAGTAAAGTCCAGGAATAGAGGTGAGAATAAATGGGCACTAAATAGGTGATAAAGGTGGTACTTTATAATGAATCAATGATGTTGTGAGACAACTGGTTAGCAAAGTGGAGAAAGAGAAAGCTGGGTTCCTGTCATAAGATTCATATATTAAAAGTGAAGTATCAGAAGAAAACACAGACTGATAGTTCTATACCTCTAAAATGGGAAAAATCAGTATGATCTACCTGATTTTTTTTTTTTTTTTTGTACCGGGGATTGAACTCACAACCTTGCGCTTGCCAGGGCAGATGCTTACACCAAACTAAGCCCTGGGCAATCAGTATGATCTAAACATCATAAAGAAAAAGGGTGATGAATTGATATTTCAAAAATAAAAAAACTTTCTATGGCAAAACAAACAACCCTTCAAGACAAATGAATGCCCACACCCCTGTAGTAAATATTGTGAAAGTTTCCTCAGTACTTCACCAGCCTTGCTATGGTGTAGTGGCCCTTGACCATGCAGTTTGTTTGGGAGTGGGTGTTTATACCTTCTTACTCCTTGCCAGAAATGAAACCTGACTGCTTTAACCAATCAGGGTAATCTTGTTCCCTTCCCGTGGTTCACTACAGTAATTGGTTCAAAAGCCACTAGCATGTTCCTGATAAAAAAGAGAATGAAATGTAATCCAATTTGGAGCTTTAAATATTGGGGAATTTTAGGATAAAATGTTCCTTTCTCTTCAAGAGTGCCACTGGAAGTTTCTCACAGTGAGGAGCAGGATGTAAAACCTGATCAAATCACAGCCTTTTATCCACCATGAGAGAAGTCAGACATGAGATGACCTTGTCATCATAAAATGCAGAGTAGAGAAAAGGGAAGAAAACAGAACTTTGATATATTTTACTCATTGAATCAACCGTGAACTACCCCTGGTCTTTTAGTCAATAAATGTCCTGAGTTGGGTTTTTGTTACCTGCAAAATAAAGAATTCTTACTGATATACACCATGGATAAACTCAAAATACAAACTGGGAAAAATATTTGCATACGTGGCAAATAGATAAAGTCCCTCATTCAAAGACTGACACATCAATATGAAAACAGCCTATTTTTTTTAAAGGTAGAATATCTGCATAGCCAGTTCATATTAAAGCAAATACAAATGACAAAAAAAGCTGCTTAAACTCCCTATAAATTAATGTAAATTAGAACAAAAGGAAATAATTCATAATACTGACAAGGATGAAAATTCTGATTTATTTAGGACTCAGGACATACAGAGAAACACTATTTTATAGGCTACTGGAGAGTATAAATTGATGATTATTAAAATCTACTCACACAGTTTTTAAATGGTCAGCCAATCAATTCTACTCAAATTTTATGTTATAAAAATGCTCAAGCAAATACTATACAAACATTATATGATACCTTGCTATACTGTGGATAATGATGAAATACTGGAAACATTCCCAATATTCATCAATTCAGAACTGGTTAAATAAACTTATGGCCCATCCATTCAATTAATGCATTTCATGGATTTCATAAAGGATGAAGATATTCTGTATGTTGCCAATGAAAGACATTTAAGATAAAATGAGTGAAAAAAGCAAAACTATAATGCACTATAGTTTTTGTGAATCAGTACATATATATTAAAATAATCTGAACAGAATATCATCACAGCAAGAACTGTGATTGTAAGTGGAAAATAGAATTAGGATTCAGTGCAGGATATCCCAATTCTGTCAGCTACCCATACACATTGTTGGACTCACAAATACACACACAGATGTACACACACAGTTACCACCACCACTAGGACATCCTGCTGATCAAGAATTAAACTATTTCCTTTTTCCACCTGACTCAACCTATCTCTGACCCCTTCCACACTCAATGGCATTATAAGAGAGAGATGACACATGTGTTTTAAAACTACAGTACAACTGCCTAAAAGTTATCTTAGTTGGTTAGCAATACTAACAGTCTTACACTGATAGTCCTAGTCAATGCTAATGACAAAATATCCCTCCAAGCAGAGACTACTGCTCTCAAAACACCCTCCCTTGGTACTGACAGTCCCTTTATAGTTTTGATTATTTTGGTCATGAGTGTCTATGTGTCACTTGCTGGGCTAGGTGCTCCGGGGGATTCAGACAGAAGTAAGTTGTTTCAGCCTTCTAAGAACTCATGATATACTGGAAGAATCTGACAAGTCCACAGGTAACTAGAAACTGCCAGTCTCTCTGGAGTTTAATTTCATGCCTGCATGATCCTAGCAGCCCTGCTGCTTCCAGCTGCCCCTGCCTGCCAGAGCCATAGCCTCGCCTCACTTACCTTGTTGTCCAGTACCTGAGGCCTTACTGACTTTCTTTACCCTAGTTAGGAAAAAAAAGAAAAAAAAGTCGATCTCTAGGTCTTTGTTCCATGCCATCTTTGCATCTCTGTCTACTGTTCAGATCACACATAACTCTACTCTTTGGTCTTGAGAGTGCTACCTGAAAATTCCCTTTCTTCCCTAAGCCCTTAGAAACATGTTTAGGGGACAGGTGGGGTGGAAAGTGACCTAGTCACTCAGAACTGGTGATCTAGCTGGCACAGTCATGAACCCCTTTCCAGTGTCTGCAGAAGTCATTTCCCCTAGTAGGCTTCTCCGGAGAAGGGATTTCCAAGGGAGGGCAGGGCCTTAGTCTACCAGCTTTAAAAATAAGCACTCCATAGAATAGGGGGGGAAAAAGCCAGCTTAACCTGAGCCTTGTAACAGAGAGGGGAGTGTGTGGGGAGAACAAGAGGGAGATCCAATTAATTACCCTTAGAAGCAAAGGTAAAAGTTGAGGATTACGAGACCCATTTACAGGAGGGAATAGACCCATCATTGAGCCTAGAGAATGGGAGGATTGTTTAGGGCCAGAAAAGCGTCTCAATGTTCAGATTCCTTTCCTTTTCTGGAGCTTTGGAGAGAGGAAGGTCATAGCTTGGGTTTGGAAGGTACACTTAGCAGTGGGGTCAGCCTGGGAGGGGGACTGTTGTCTTGGGTCCAATTCTGGGCCCACAGCCTGCCCCCACCCTAAGAGAACAAGAGCTTCAATCCAATCTGGAAGCTGGTATGGGTTGGCAAAGGAAGGGGTGCCGCCTGTGTGAGAAGCCAGTCCATTATCATCACAAGGGCTGATGTCACAGACCCCACAAAGCAGCTGGGGCCCCAAATGCAGGGTAACCCTAACCCCAACAGAGATGAAACAGATAAGAGGGAGAGTTCTCCCACACAATGCCCGGGCCCTCCTCCTCCTTGCACTTCCTCAAGAGCCTTTGTCTTCTGGTCCCTGGGGTTTGAAGCCTCTCTCATTCCCCACAAATGCTGCCCATTAAATGCAAAATGAGGTCTCTGGGGAAAGGGTCTGGCCAGCTGTGAGAAAGGGGCAAGCTGGGAACTGCTTCACAACTTTTCCTTGGTTTCTGTTTGTTTTTCCCCTTTAAAGCATTCCCTGATGGAAGTCCCTCCTGGATAAGGCCTGAGGTCCAAAGCTGTGACAGTTGGCACCTAGAGATTGTGGAAAATGTTCCATGGTGAGTCAGGTTCAGTTGGAATATAGTGGCCAAGCCTCTGTACTGGCCCTTTGATTTGTCATCTCCCTAATCAACTGTAGGCCTCTGAATTCTGAGGAGTGAAGAATCCTCTTGTCCCCTCAGTACCACAAGCCGGTGTGGCCAGAGAAATGAAGACGTGGATTTACTTGTTTTTGTGACCTGGGTTTTGATAGGGGCTCTCAGGAAAATTGATGGGTGGTAGAATAGCGTCTGGTGAAAACCTGCCAGAGGAGTAGGAAGCAAGGAGAGAAGGTTGCTGCTCAGAATTTTCGGCTTCCTCTCAGGGGCAGGTCAGTATTTCCAAATGTGTCCAGTTTTGGTTATCATTTGGTTATTATTCATGGTACTTTAGTCACTGATCTTTCTTAGACATTGCCAAAAGCCAAAAGCCATAAATCTTTCCAGAAAACATGGGGGGGGGGGTGAAAGTGCGCGCGCACACACACACACACACACACACACACTCTTTTCAAGGTTTTAGGGGCATCTGGTGAAGAATTTCTGAGTTGTAGAAGGAAGTACAAGTTTTGGCACCAAAGTGAAAGCAGTCAGTGTCCAGCGGTGACACTGGGAAGAGTTCACTTGAAGGACTAGCTTTACACTAAGCTAGGCAGCTGGTGGTCTGATCCAAAAGGTTGTTCCTGCTTCCTATGCAGGGGCATAAAGGGTATCATTACCACAAACCCTATGTTGGGCTCAGGAGAAGCAATCAGGAAGCAGAGCAGCTCTGGACACATTTGTCCAATGCTTAGCCAAGAGGCATGCTGTGGAATTGGAGAGAAGGGAAGAGGTCTTAGGTTGTACATGTGCCGTGGCTCAGGACTGGCTAAGCATTTTAACTTTCACTGGCTCATGTCACAATATCACTGTAAACTAGGGACTATCATTCTGACTTCACTAATAAGTATAATAAAATTTAGGGAGTTGGTTAATTTGTTCAAGGTCACCCAGCTAGTTAGAAGTAGTGTAGGGACAGAAATCCAGGTCTCTCAGGTGTCAAAGCCTATCACACAGGAAGACATAACTGAAAACATTCTTCCTGGCCTCTTTCCATGGCTTCCATGACAGACTAACAGGCAAGCAGGTTGTGAGCTGTTACACTGACATTCTGGTCTTACTAACCATGATTCCAAGTACATTAGTAGGTTTTTCATTATCTTCCCAGCACATAGCAGGCTTGTGCCAACTTTTCACTGTAATGTGATCTGTACCTCAAATATTTCCACAGCTTACTCAAATTTGAATTGAATTAACTCAAGGTAAGCTAATTGACATCCTGCTTTCTTTGTATTCTCTTCCTTAATGAGACCCTTTTCTATACCAGTCAAGGATGCCTGTTACTCTTTCCAACAGAGCTTTCAAACAGGCCTGTTTCTCCTCTTCTTCTAGGCTGGCTTTGCTTCCTATTTTGAGGAAGCCTTTCCAAGTAGGGTTGGTTCTCAGAATTCACTGGACCTGACATTGCCTAGCTTAGGATTCTTCATAAATTAGACATTTCAAATTACTCCTCTTGATGATATCATTTGTAGCTAAATAAAATGGGAACCCTAACACACTGGTCAGGGAGTGCAAGGCCACAACAGCTCCTTGCCTTGTGTGGAGATAGGCTTTCTCTTCTACACCAGGATCCTGCCTACTCTACTCCTCAGTCCAGCTCAGTGGGAAATCGTGTTTGCCATTGCTGTCTATCACAAACCACATCTACACTGCAGAAGTTATGGAAGAACAAAAAACCCACAAGACAACACTGTGGCTTTTGAAACAGGTATGAAGGCTTTCTCATTTAATAGCAATTAAAAGAGGAAAATGTACAAGAGGAATAAACATGCTCTTTCCATAGAGGTGCTTTCCCCTCACCACGTGGCCCATTTGCATCAGTAGCTTTACTAGAAAGTTTTAAAGAAAAATGTTCCCTTTTAAGAGTTAAAAACAGACGTCACTAAAATTTCCCCATAAACGTGTAACTACTTGTGCAAAATAAAAAAGCCATTTCCAACACATCAGCAAAAATTTATTGCAAGTGCAAGCAAAAAAAGACAGAAGAGGAAGGGAGGAAATAGAAAAAGAATGGAAAAAACCAAATAAAAAAAAAGAAAAGAAAGAAGCAATTGAAGCAGTAAGAAGAGTCCTTGGAGAAGGGAGACTCAGGTAGAGAAATTTCTGGAGCAGACCCCAAAGAGTATATTCACAGACCTGAGGAAGAAGATCATGGCCAATGCCACTCCTTCCCTGGGTCTAGGACTTGATAAGCAAGCACTTGTCAAGTATGCAGCAAAGCCGGATGACTTTGAGGGCAGGGAGACTGGCCTGGTATGTAATGGAATCACCAGGAATACTCCCTAGGGGCTGTACATTCCTTTTGCCAATGGTGACTCTGCTGGTTCTAGTTCCAGGTCCTTCTTGTTCTCCCCTACCTGCAATAATATCACCCAATCTACTCAAACAGACTTTCCTATGAGTGTTAAAACTATACAAGCTGTCTATATTACTACTGAAACCCACAGGTATCCCAAACCAGACTCTCTTTAGAAACATAGATCTGGGTTTTTTAGGTACATGGACAAAGGTTCATAGTGACCAAAAGGCAGAAGGCTTCCAACCACAAGTTTTTGCCCTCTGGGGCACTGGCATATATGTAGGCATGTGAGGCCAGATATGAGGAGTGTGAGTATCATGAACACATATACTTCACGTAAGTCCTTTCAAGTGGTGGCTCAGCTATAGACCTGCAGACAAAACTAAGAAACTCCCACTTCACCAATTCAAAACTCCTTAACATTGCTGGTCTCTGTTTTTACCTTTCCGGGGCCACTAAGGGTATGTCTCTATACACACTTCAGAAGCAGCATGCTGGTTTGCTTTGTTAGAGAGGAGTAAAGGCAGATAGAGAAGGAAGAGGAGACACACCAAAGGGTCCATTCTTACGAGTCTTGTGCTTGAACAAGTTTTTCCTCTAGCAGGACTTAGTGTCAAAGTGTAATGCAGCCCCTGTTTCTCCATGCTGTTCACCTTTTCCTCTATAGTACAATTCTTCCAGGGCAGAGTTTTGTAAGTAGATCCGTAGCAATGACTCTCTAACAACATGAATGCTATGCCATGCTTGAAATCCACTACAATCCATTCAAAGTCTCAGCATACAAAGCTGAAGAGATCTTCCAACAAACTGAGTACTAGTAAAGAAGGGGAGGGTATTCTCAAGTAATAGGACTTCAGATTAGTGTAACTATTTCTCACCTTTTCCAGCAAAGTTTAGGGCTTGGAATCTCTTGGGTCTCATTCCCCACGGACCCCTGCCTTCCTATGGCTTATCAAGTTCTTAATAACCCTAACCCTCGTTCTAAAACCCAGGGCCAACTGCCTAGCCCATAGGCTAAGTGTTACAGGCTTTTGCAGAACTTGGCTGCAGCCTTGTTGTTCCAGCTTTGAAGAATACTACCCAAAGTATGCATATTTTCTTCTCCATGGTTTTCAAGATATGATGATAATGGCGAGGGTGGGAAATGAAAAAGGAAGCACTTCCCTTCTCAGAAGCAATTCAATAGCTGATAAAAATTATGCAAAATTCTGTTCAGTAAGTCTCACATCCCACTAATCCAATCTGGAAATTCCCACATGACCTATTGGTCATTGTATGGTGATATACAGTATACTATTACCAGTAGTTGTAGTAGCATCTTCCTGAAGTGTCTGAAAGTGTAGATTCCTCTAACTGATCTTAGAGCAGGCCCTTACTTCAAGGCTCCAGAGTCCATCTGCTACAATAGATACAACCTCCTGGCTAAGTTGGTTTAGACACCAGAGTTTGGGAGTTAGGGTTACAGGTAATTATTCTCAGATGAGTCCAAAAAGTGGCTTTGGGAATAGGCCTCAGAAAAGGATGGAAGCCATGGGCTTGACAAAGAATAGCTTTGTGTCCCGTATATAACTTAGTAAAAATTCCAACTGGGCCAGAGGCAACATACCTCTAGCTGCAGTTGACCCTGTCTACTTCATGGTGGCAGTGGTTTCCTCCCTAGTCCAGCCTTGGCTGCCTTCATGCAGAGCTAGTGACATTTCCTTTAAAGATGGTGGTCAGAAACACAAATGAACATTTCAAGTAATCCTTGGGTTTTATGTAAGGATAAAGGGCTACTTTAGGCTTCTGAGATCTGACTGATCTCAATGGTACTGCTGGAAGCAAGTTGTGACTCTTTCTGTGACAATCTACAGAAATAACTGTTGACTTACATTTTGAACCAAGTGCTCTGACCATAATAGAAGAGAGTAAGATAAAGAGGAAAAGGACTGGGGCTCTAGTTTAAACTGTTTGCTTTTTAAGATCCAGAAAAACTCCCTAGGCTGACACCCAATGCTCCCAAGTTAAGAGCAGTGAATCACGTGATCCAATGGTACTGCTGTTTATCCTGTCATAGAAAAATAAGCAGGAAAACCCCTGGGTCAGATGAGGGCTAAAAAGCTACATTCATGGGGGACTGAAGTCAAGTAGTCACCTTACTACAAGCCATGCTTGTTTACCAGTCAATGAAAGTCAGTAGACAGAGATGGACATTTAGAACTGTCTTTAGTGCATTAAATAGTAATGTTTGATAGGCCCTTTGCCTGCACAAGGATGGATCAGCCTCATCTATGTGGTAAATGGGCACTCAGAGGAAACAGGATATATTTTATCATCCTTTTGGCTACTCACCTTACCTCCTAGAAAAAGCACCCACTTAGTCTAGCTAGTTCCTGGGCTCCAGAACTAAGCTCCAGAACCATGGATGAGCAGTAGTTCATCACATTTGGAATGATGATACCACTTTTTTAAGGATAATACAGTGTAGTAATAACCTTCCAAGTCCCCACCTAGCAAAATTTTATGTACTTGCTTATCCTTATGTCTCTTTTACCAGGGAAAGATTATGTGAATACTGTACAGGGTTAATAAAAAAATACATATGTTTTCTTTGAAGAAGAATGCACAAATGCAGTGCCAGCCTGAGCTGGTTCCTAGACTGTGGAGCTGCAGGAAGTAGCCACTGTAAGCTGAGGCCAGCCTTCATGAGTGGTGGCTGCTGATGAGTCCTCGAAGCTGCTTGGCCACAGTGTCAATCAACTTCTGTTTGTCTCGCTCATTTTTCCGAAATTGTGCAAACATGTTGTTCTTGCGGCTAGTATCCTTCATCCTAAACAGAGAAGGAAAGAAAGAGGGAAAAGCATTTGAAGAGATATTAGAAGAGAAACTGCAGAAAGCAGGATGGCATAAGTGTGGAAGAGTTCCGACTTTTCCCATTGTTAGGCCTCTACTTACCTATTGATCAGGAAGCTGCGCTTCTGGTATGCTCAGCCCTCCCAATTTCAGTCACATTTGGAAAACAATCAAGACCCAGCTTTGGAGGGACCAATTTTATTATTCCTCTTACACCTACCCACTTCATTCATTCCCTTCCCTCCTCAGGTATGCACCTGATATAGGCGTATGAGACATGACACAGCCTTGTGGGGCTTTAAGCCCTTACAGAATTTCCAGGATCCACTCATTACTTCATGAATCTGTTGGGACTTTACATGGAAAATGTTCGTAGAACTAGCAATTCCAAGAAAACATGAATAACTAAAAGTCACTGTGTATTTCTAAAATTCATTCTAGCTGGTTCCTTTCTCCCATCCCTAACGAAATTAGGGCTTGACTAATTAATCTCTGTTCTTTGGTGTCAGGGGAAGGCCCTGATAGGCAGTCAGGTGACTAAGTATGTACAATGGTAAGGAAAGAAGGCACCAAAGGGGTAGAACACCCTCTCACTTGAGAAACCAGAACTTTAAGCAAGAAAAGCCCTTGAATTTGGCTGTCTATATTCTCAGACTTTTGATCTTTGGGTCATACTGAAGTTCCACAGATGACACTACTCCTAAAGTACAAATAATGGGCAGTTCTGGCCAGTGGTTCTGTGATATGCAGAACCCTAGCTGAGAAGCATGCAACTGTCACTGTTGTGGTTTGTTTAAATGTCCCCCTAAAGCCTCATGCAGTCATGGAGGTGGCTGAATCTAACATTTGCGATTGGTTGGTTGTGTAGCGCTGGGATTGATGATGTGAGTGCTGCACCTGCCCAGGGGTGAGGAGCCAACATACAATATAAGGGAGGGAAGGAGGTGTGTTTTTCCCTGTTTTGTCTTTTCACTCTTGTCACTTGTAGCTGCCATGAATGGCTACCCTTTAGCCACGCCATTCTGCTTTAGAGCCAGCTGAATATGGACTGAAACCTCCAAATACTGTAAGATAAATAAACCTTTCCTTCCTTCATTTTGGGCATCAGGTATTTTGTCTCAACAATGAGAGGAAAGTAACGAAGACAGTCACAGAACCTCCAAATCTGAACAAGCCATTTTGACAAAATCTATAAATCTGCTATTCTAGATCCCCCTAGCGTCTATTGGTGATAATTAACGCTAGTTCCAGCCTCTACACCACAGCTCCAGCCCATGACTACTTTTAGTGTTGGAGAATTAAGGATAGTAGACACACCAATTTCTCTGGGACAGGGCAGACCAGTGTTTACACCATTCCCTAGGAGCTGGGCCAGCTCGCTTACTTTAATGCCTCCTGGGCTGCACGGAGGTAGTCTATAAGAGAGAAGGGAAGGAGACTGACAGTGAAGTATAAATTATTCCCAGGTACACTTCCCAGTTGGCTAAGTTTGGGCCACCCTCCCCCCCCCACTTCCGCCTAGTGGGCTATGGTTTGCAAAGGGGGTAGAATAAAGGTCAGTGAGTCAAAATTGCAGAGATTCCACAAAGGCATTTACATCTGCTATATGTATGTATGCTATATATACCATATATATAATAAGCATATGGTATGTCATACATTCCATCATATATATATATATATATATATATATATATATATATATTTCATAAAGGTACTATATGTGGCAAAAAAAAGTTCTGATGAGAACCACAGCAGTATAACTCTGGCTGATGGTAGCAGCTAAAACTAATTGAGACTTTTCTCCTTAATTTAAGCTCGAAGTAGCTCCTCTGGGTTGGAATTACTCATTAAACACATTCAGAATCACTACCCAAATGTTGAGGTTTGTGCTTCCAGGAGGAAGGAGGGGTGATTTGACTTGGATGAAAAAAAAGCATAAATGTTCTCAAGGCTCTAGTGATGATAATAGTATTTTGTCCCTTACATACTAGTTGTACAATTTTGTTTGTAGAACTGGTCTCATTTTAGATGATCCCAGAGAAGGATTCCCCTTCTACATTGGGCATGCTATAAATCTAAACAACAGTAATACAAAACAAAGGAAAAAGAACAGGAAATGAAGAAAAATTACTTTCTGTATCATTGACATTTGCATTTTGTTTAATGTCCTACGTGATCATTAATTCCATAACTCCTTGGAGCAGTCCAGGGACAGGCAGCCAGAGCTGGCCTTCAGCTCCCATGAGGAATCTCCTGTAAAATGTAGGGAAAAGTAAAGACCAGAGCAGACTCTACTCCAAAGGCAAAGATTTCTTGGCCATTAAAGCATGGAATTAGGCATTGTATGGGTAAACCTATATGCCCTGTAATAATGACATGGTGGTTTGTACTCAGTAATATTCCCAAGCCAAAACTCTCCCATCTCCCAGCCCATTCTGTAAGCTCAATATCCTCTTGTATTCCAGCTATAACTACTTCTCAATGACACAGAGGTCTTTTTTTCCCTGAATGTCTTTAACAGGTATTTGAGTCTTTCTATGTCTCATCCTGCTAAAAAGGGTCAGACAGAAGAGACAGTCAAGCTCAGGGAAGCTAGCTGTGGGGAAGCAGGAATGGGTCAGGTAAAGGAGTTGATTCCTAGGAGGCTGGAAGACGTGTATTTTAAGTGATCTGGGTAGCCTTTTCTTTATGTGTTTGGAAGGAAGCTTTTAAACTCTGTTGACTGTTAGGACTAGCACGTAGCTGGTTAGGCCTTCAGAAATGGTAAACAGAGACTTGATTATTTTAGCCCCTTGCTGATCCATAGGAAGTGGATGAGCCTGTACATTCTGGTTTTACAGATTCTCAGGAACAGAGGAGTAAAGGGCTCCTTAGAGAAGTAACTGACTTGAGGGAAACTCATAACCCATTTAGATACATAATGAATGTAACCATTTCAGAACCAACTCAAAAGTCAAAATGTTTCCTTATTTCAACTGGGTAACAAACTCTGGCATCAGGCCTTGGCTGTAATGAGAATTTTCCCTTGGAGACTCAGGTGTCAGATCTTAAAGCCATGGGCCTTATCACTAGGAGGTAGGGAAACTGCTTAGGAGTTCTTTTTGTCAGAGCTGAAATTTAGGCCCTAAACTGGTAAAAGTACCAAGTGTGTGCCAGAAAGCAGAGTGGGAACAATCCTTTAGTGGGCACGCCGGGGGAAAAATCCCTGCCACTCCCAGCCCCAAAGGAATTGGTAAGCCAAGGGTCACTCTAAGGATCAAGCATAGAGGCGCTAGCCAGCCAGTTGGCACCTGGCTGGTTTAGTAGATTAGTATGTCAGGGTGGGGGTAAATTTACAGGGTAGGGATTTTAGTGTAATTATTAGTGTCAATGAGGAAACCAGTAGGACTTGCCTCAGAGTGACAGAAAAGGCCCAAGTGAATAATATACTTACTCTCTAGATATCCTAGGGAGGAAGGTCAGTTGGGAGAGAGAACCATGGGAAACAAAGTTAAAATGGAAACATCAGTCCTTGACACCATGTCAGTCTCTTGGTTCCAAACACACAGTGCTGCATTCTGCTCTTACCTTCCCTCCATTCTCTTCCCTTCTCTCCCTCTATCATAGCACACTGTAAGAAAGATTTACACTTTGACTTCCCCTTCTTCAGGCTCTGCTCCAACCTCCTAACTCAGGGCTTTGCCTTCCTAGGATTTGAGATATGCTTGACTGGTCATATATATAGACTTTCTGCACTTCCTAAATGCAGGGTGCTTTTCTGACCAGTCATTACAATTCCAAGAGAAAGCTGCTTTTTTACATGAGTCATGATCTTTTGTAGGCCACAGTGCAAAGCAGATCCTGGCTTCTGGGTGACATATTAGCTCTGGGATGTTCTGGATCTGGTAAACCTAATTCAAGAGGTAGTACTTGCTTCAGAGAGACTACAGCTTTTGGCAGAACAACTTTTACTGGCTAGTGACTGTTGAGCTTTCTTGGGGCAGTGAGCATAATAAAACTCACTCTGGCCAAAGTTCAGGGCAGATGAAAGTTTCAGTAGTTACTAGGACTTCTCTGGTAGGAATCAGAAAAACCACCTGCTCTGTGGGGCTGCTCTGTCTATTAACATAGCCCAGGTGACTATGACCATTTGCACTGTGCTCACCAGGTGAGCCAGTCCCAAATTAAGTCAGCTTCCTTTTTTCTCTTATTTGCTCTAAAAACACTTTGCCCCATTAGGCTGATGGTGTCAGTGTCAGAGTCCAGTACTGTCAGAGTCTAGTACTGTTAGAGGTCTCTGTATTTGGGCTCACTTGTTGGGCTCCAGAATTAAGAAGCTATAAGAGGAAGGCTGGCCTGCCACATACACTGATTGAGATGGCTGATAGCCCCTATGATCACTTCAAGAACAAGGAAGCTTTTCAAGGCTGATACCAGGAAAATTACCTTGACAACATCCCCTTATCCCAACTCCCCCTCTTCCCAACATAGGCCACTGACTGGGTACTCACTTCTCAAGCAGCGTCAGAGCTGTTACAGGGTTTACCCGTAGGTACTTGCAGTTGGGCTGGCCATAATCAGCAAGGTAGGTTGACCAGTCCCACTGGATGAAGAGATCCAAAAGCTGCAAAACACCCCAATCCCACACCAAGGATTAATCAAGCAGGTAAGACAAACCAGGATCCCAGAAAACACATTTGAAAAAGTACAAATAAAAATGTATTAAGAAAAAAGTGACTACAGACTATGGGGAAACTAAAATAATAATGAGGAAACATTAGAAGATGGTCTCTGCATAAGCACAGTGATGTAACCAAGAGTAAATGCCAGTAGTAAGCCCATAGAAGCAGGCCTGTAAAGACTGGAGTGATTTAAAACACAACGCTCATGGTAATCATTTATTAATTTATTTACTAAATAGTCATCTAATGCCTTCCACATGCCAAGCACCATTCTAGAGGATCAGCATCAAACAATTTATGAATAAAAGTGGATGCAGCCCAGTGCTACAGCATACTTTTAAACTTTGATTAATTTAAAACTGATACTATGCATATTCTAATTCTGCAGATTGACCCCGTCTTTATAGTTTTGTTATTGATTCATTGTATGACACAGCTTAGGACCCATAATTATATTTTGTTGTCATGTCTCTTTAGTCTTAGTCTCCATTAGTCTGGAATATTCTCATACCCTTTTCCTTTCTTATATGATACTGAGATTTTTTGAAGAATATAATCCCCCTGCCTCCTTTTCTTTTCTTGATTTGGTTTTGTTTGATGTTTTCTCATAAGATTCAAGACATGCATTCTTGACCAGAATACTACATAAGGAATGCCATGCATTCCTGACCAGAATACTACACAAGGAATGCCATGTACTCCTCAGGGTAACACATGTAATACATACAGTATTTGTTTGTCCCTTGCTGGTGGTAATTTTGATCACTTGGTCAAGATGTTGTCTGATTTCCTGACTGTCTAGTTATGGTTTCCATTGCAACGAATAAACAATTTGGAAGACTATTTAAAACCACGAAAATACAGTACTCCTGATTAAAATTTCCACTTATATTTAGCATCCAATGAAGATTCTTGCTTGATCCAATATTAAACATGTTAGTTGCAAATTTATGCTATTTCAATACAATCATATCAGTATCCTCAGTTCTAATTAATTCTCACAGGGTTCTTTTCTTCTTCTTCTTCTTTTTTTTTTTTTTTGGTCTTCCTCAGTGAGAATCCTAGTGTTCAACTCATCATCTCATTTTCTCAATCCTAGAACGTATCTACAGTGGTTTCTGAATTGTTTGTACCTGGCACTAAACAAATGCTACCAAAAATGATTTCAAGATTTGTTTGCAATTCTTACTCCCATGTGAAGGCAACATGTATACTATCAAATAATGTGTTTATAAATCTTTTTTCTCCTCTTTCAGTGTAGTTACAGTATTCATCTAAATGCAATTAAGATCTTTCTTTTTCATTTGTTTTTAGTTTGAGGTCTTCCCTAATTTTTTGAATATGTAGGGATTACCATGCTTACAAAAGTCAAAACTATACAAAAAGATTAACTTGGAGAAGTATCACTCCTTCCTTTATCATATTCCTTTTACTTCAATTTCTCCTATCTATAAGTCACCAACTTTCCTATTTTTAGTTTGTTCTTCCTATGTTGCTATTTGTAAAGATAAAGCATATATATATTTTTTTTCTTTCTTATCTCTCCTTTTTTTCTTTTACAGAAATTAACATACTATATGTCCACTTCAAGCATCTTATGTCTTGATAAGTAGGTGGTGGACAAAGAGCAATAAAAACAAGATTAGAGGTGGGAGACAGAACTAAAGATCATTATTTCCCAAATTTTATTATGAAGCATCATTTGCACAATTGTTACCATACCTTCAAGCTACATGTATTACTAATTATGTCATAATTTTTATTTTTACTGATCTATGCTTTAATTTTAAGAAAACTTTGATTTAATTTAAGAAAACTTTATATCACTATCATAAATGGGAAACCACTATATTTGCTATAAATAGCAGATAAATACTAGCGCCACAGTAAGACAGTCTCCTCATCATTAACGAGCCTAAAAAGGAGTAGCTATCTCATGTGATTTAGTGTTTAAAGGCACATCTGGAGACTGTCTAAACTTATCCTAGTATCTCTTTTATGGCCATCTGTACCTTAGGTATTCTACTCAACCAATATTTTAGGATTAGTTTGAGACTGCAACAAAGAGTCGAACAGAGTTAAGTGGCCTATGGACAAAGAAGTACTTAAAACAGAAGTTGTAGCCAACCATCAGTCTCATCAGAGAGAAGCAGTACACACTGGGACGCTGTGCCCTGGGCTAGCCAGGAAGGTCCACAGCTAAACGATTGGTTAGAGCAGGTGAAGCTGATGAGCCTGTATGGGGTGGACAACTTGCTAACACAACCACAAGGACAGTTCATTGAAGAAAGCTGCTCCTTACATCCTTATTCTTCTCATGACCAGGTTTCCTCATTAGTTATTAGATTTCTTGAAAACTGATTTTTGATGACTTTTTAGCTGTTTGAAAAAACATTGCTAAAATTTTTGTTTCTCCATGTAATGGCTTCTGATAGAATTTATGAACCATGCTTTAGGTCTGCAATATATCATTCTGTTTATATTTTATAAGAGTTGCATGAGATGATAACCTGAAGTTTAAAAAGTTCAAGTGAAAAAACCTAAAATCCACTGTTACAGAATCTGAAATATAAATAATAAAATATATTTGGTTGTTTCAGATTTCCCCAAGGAAAACAAAAATCCATTGAATTCAGCAAATACTTTTACAGTGTATAATATGTGCAAGAATTGAGCTGGACCTCTCAAGTAATATCAAAATGAGTGGTTTCCTATCACATAGGAAAATAAAAGAAAAACATAAATAACTTCAACCAAAGCCAAATTAGTTCCATGCTATTAAATGATACGCTGGCTGTTCCTCTTTTTTAACCACCAACTGAGTTTTGCAAAGTTTTTCATTTATAAGAAAATTTAAACAGCAAATTTTAAACACACACGCATGTACTTTACATTTATTCTGGTTATCAGTGTCTCAAGGATTGAAATCATCTCAGTAATATCAAACAACCAGTATACTTACATCTTTGTCATAGAGTTCAATGCAAAAAATTTACCTACATTTTGACAGCATCAGTAGATTGTTTTCTTAAAAGTTTTTTTTTTTATTTTTTTGGTGCTGGGGATCAAACTCACGACCTTACACTTGTCAGGTAGGCGCTTATGCCACTAAGCTAAATGCCCAGCTCAAAAGCTTTTTATTTTGAAATAACTTTAGACTTACACAAATGTTGCAAAAAACAGTTTCCATAGTTCCTTTATACCTATTAATTATCTTGTTTAATGTTTAGGTCTTACATTACCATAGTGAAACTTCTCCCTTAAAACTTGATTTCAATTTCTTTTCTTTTTTCCTGAGTAGCACTTTTTAAAATTAAGTTTATTGGGACAATTTAGATACACATAGTGATCACATTAATCATGGGGAATTTGTTTCTGTACATGATGTAGCTTGATTCTTCTTTCCCCCTATTTCTCCCCCCTCTCTTCAACCCCTCCTCCCCTTCCTATCTACCAAGCTTTGTTTCCATTTTATCCTTATTTTCTCATTTCTTTCTTTTCCTTTCCTTCCTTTCCCCCTCTCTAGTTCTCTTTTCCTTTTGATCAATTTCTTCCTATTTCACAATTTCTATTATATGTTTGGGTTCTTATTTATTTTTCAGTTTCTTACATCTGGGACTTTATTTCAGTTTCACCAGATTTCCCACTAATGCCCTTTTTCTGTTCTGGAATCTGATAGAATGTTCCACATAGCATTTGGTCACCATGCTTTCTTGTGTCTTCCAACCTGTTAGTTTTTCAGTCTTATCTTTCAAAATGTTAGTGCTTATATGTAGACATTTATTTTGTATAATTCCTTCAATTTGGGCTTGCCTACTATTTTCTCATGATTAAATTAAGGCAGAAGTTCCCATCCAGGAACAAGTTTTGCCTGCCAGGGGACATGTCTCTGAAGACATTTCTTGTTGTCACAAGACTAGGGTGGTAACAGTGGTGCTGGTACTGGTGCTCAGTGGGTACAGTCATAGATTCCATAAAACATTTTATAGTGCAAAGGGAAATGCCCACAACAAAGAACCATCTGCCCCAAAACATCATCATTGGCAAAGTTAAGAGACTCTGGACTGGCTGGCTGGGCATTGTGGCACACATCTGTTATCCCAGCCCTCAGCGGGCTGAGGCAGGAGGATAGCTGTAAGTTTCAGGTCATAGCAACTTCAAGCCCAGCCTGAACTATGTAGTCAGGCTCTGCCTCCAAAAGCAAACAAACAAATAAACAAAAACAAGACTCTTCTGGATTGGAGTTATGCAACCCCCCCCAACATACCACAGAAGTCATATAATATTCTTTTTAAGACATCAACTCAGGTACAGTATGAGATGTTAGTGTATTTCATTACTAGTGATATTATACACAAATTTGTGAAGCATTCCATATTGTGCTCACTTCAGCAGCACATACACTAAAATTAGAATGATAGAGAAAAGCATGGCCCCTGTGCAAGGGCAACACAAGATATTAACCTCAATCACTTGTTTCAAGTGGAGCTGATGCGTTTTTGCACAGTAAAGTTACTACTCCCACCCCCTCCTCTCTCTCTATCTCTCTCTCATCTTTTTGAGACAGGGTTTTGCCATGCCATTCAGGCTGACCTAAAACTCAGTTTGTAACCCAGGCTGGACTCAAATTCACAGCAATCCTTCTGCCTCAGCCTCTAGAATACTGGGATTACAGGCATGTGCCACCATGACCAGCTCCCTTTTGTAATTCACACCTTTCTTGGGGGATATATTGTTTCAGACTGTGCAGGCATCTTGTTTCTCCTCAAATTTTTGTTCAGTCAATTTTAGCATCTATTAGTAGATCTGGCCTGGAACTATATGTACTATGGTATTCGACCACAGTATTTTTCATTACCCTCATTCTTTCTGTAGTTATTAACTCAAATTCTTCTGTAAGGAAAAACACTGTTCCTTTTCCTTCCTTTCTTTATCCATTTTTTATACCAATATATCCTCCTGGATATTTATTTTTACTTTGTGAATTATAATCCAAAACAATCATTATTTATTTTGTTGTTCAGGTCGCTCCAGATTTGGCTATCAGAAACTCCTTAAGATTTGGGTTTCCTTTGTATTTCTGATCCATATCCTTTTTGGATACTTTTTTGCTTTCTAGTATTAGAAGATATTCTAAAGTCACCTTGTATGAGCTTTCCTTGCTCCAGATCTGGAACTGCTTCTCCAAGATGCCCTGGTTCTTTCTACTGGGGAGTAGTACTTAGAAATTAAGATCTGAGCACTTAGCATGTTCATTTCTACTGATGTATTACCATATCCAGGCCTTCTCAGTGGATAGAGCTAAGAAAATGTGTATATATACTGACTTGTACATATATTCATATTTCTCCATCTATCTGTGGATATATTAAAATTACGAGTTCATACTGATAGCATTACAGGGTTCACTGCAGTCTTTTCACTGGTTCTGACCCAATTTGTATTCCCCCACATCCATGTTAATTTAAATTATTAGGGCGTATGTGAAATAATACTGTAGTTCTAAGAGTCACAGTTATATAAAAAGTTATTGAGAGAAGTATCATTCCTGCCCCACCTTAACTAATCTGTTCTGATTTTCTTTATTTCTTTCTAACATTTTTTACAACTGTCCCTTACAGGTAACTAATCTAGTTTCTGATTTGTCCTTCTTTTATTTCTTTTGCACAAATAGATACATGTATATTTTCTTTTATCTTTCCTTTCTTACACAGAGTAGCAGATAAGCTACTCTTTTGCTCTTTTTGCTTTATTTTTCCTTTTGGCATGCTTGTTTTTCATGCTTGTTTCAAGTAAACAACAAATTTAATTTTGAAGAGACAGACTAGACATTACACTTTGGGATTTTGATTGTTAGGCTGGTGGAATGTAAGTATTGATATTTACAGAGTAACACACTGATAAACTCTAGGGCTAATTTGATTAAAGGCAAACTTAACCAGTGCAGTCATTAAGATGCTTGGATCTCAAACATACTTGTTTATGTTATCTATCAGAACAAAGGAACCAAACTAGTGTAGTAGTTGACATGATACTTTATAAGCTATGCAGGTAATTAAAATGGTAAATTATATAACTACTAGTTACACAAAACTGCTTGTGAATGGGAAAGCATATGACAAGGTGAGACATTTTGAGTCAAATTATACTAAGCAGGCTACTTATGATAATACCTTATTTTGCCTTCTGTGTAACTTTTATCTATGTAACTTTCAATTAGAGATTTAGCAAATTCCTAAAGATACCTCTATTCTATTTGTTATATCAAAACATTCCCACAGTTTTAGAGGACTCAAATTACAATTCTGGTGGCAGGAGGTAAGGGGAGTGAGGAGAACCAAGACTGAGAAAGGATAAGCAGTGGGCTAACAATCACAAGGTAGACAAGTGGTAGAGATGGCTTGTTGCCTCACACTACACACACACACACACACACACACAGTTGTTTTTAAAGATCCTCCTTTATTGATTCTGTCTCTCAGCTAGGTATTCATCTGAGGCAAGCCAAATCTCTGAAAGATTTTCATTTTACAGTGATAGATGAGGAAGTCTGGATTAATCCAAACTAGTCCAAAGCCACATAGTGAGTTAATTCAACAGAGAACAAATAGCAGTATAATAGCAGAACAAATGCAAAGTTTCAGAAAAGAGCTTCAGGATAAGATGTTACTAAAATAAAACACCATTCTGTTGATCTTCATTAATGAAGAGGAATATGCACATGTCTTTAGCAGAAAACAGAAATAATTGAGATACATATGCTGGTCATGGCTAAAGAAGTAGCAGATCTTCAAGTAACAATTATAGGCTAATATTCAAGCAGATACTTCTGAGGGTGCCCTTGTATTCTTTTGGGTAGAAAGGAATACCGAAGAACTCAGAAAGTAAAGACAAATAACCTGACAGACTACCATTAGTTACTCTTCCAATTCATATTGTGTCTATTCATAGGTAAATGGAATTTCTGGATATATCTTGCCTTTAGTACTAACTCTTGAGATACGAACCTCACCTCCCATGCAGACTGGGAGTTCCCCAAAGATGACAATTATATTTTCTTATGACTCTTCACAGCATGGACTAGCAAAGGGCTAGATTCCCAGAAGGCAGTCACCAAACACATGTTAAGTGGAATCAAAATATGAGAACTGTTATTTTATAGTAATGATATTGGCTAAGTTGTGGATTGGACTTTTTTTTTTTTAACAACAAATTCTCACATGGATGAAATCCAGGGCCTTTTTAGGAATGACAGGTAAGGGGTAACCTAAGATGTAGATATTTGATTTTAAGGTTTTAAGGAAAGATACCTAGGAGTAATGAGTAGGAACCCAACAAATATTTGGTCATATTTTGCTGGTTCCAGTGAGGAGTGTGGTGCCTGCCTCACATTAAGGGAAGCCTCCTTTTTCCACACTGTCTGCAGAGATTCATGGGGAACAAAGGATTTCAGGAGCTAAGGCAAGGACTTAGAAACAGACGCAAAGACACACTGACAATAACCACACCCTATCTTTCCTAGAGATGATTTTCTTTACATGTTTTCTCTTGAACAAGTGAGAGTCCAGTAGAGAATTATGTTCTCAAAGCAGCTGTGTCCTTGAAGTAAACTTGATATAGGAAAACCTGAATTTGCAGTATATATATATATATATATATATATATATATATATATATATATTAAATACTTCATGTTAAATGTGATAGATTATCAAATGATTTCAAATAAAATGTTTGAGGTACTTAACACATGATTTAACAAAAATTCTAAATATGGTAAGTCTTCAGAACATGGCCTAAAGCACATATATAGAGTGCAGTCTACTTACTCAGCAGAACAGTACACCAAGCTAGAATTTACTTTTGCTCATTTTCTGCCTTTGACAAGATGAGGCTAATTACATCATGTACTTTTCCTAATCTATGATCCACAGGAGCCTTTTTAGGCATCATTAGAGCACAGCAAAAAGAGGTGCAGGCTTAGGATTTCCTGACAGTGTGAACCCCAAATCTGTTTTAGTTCAGATATAAAAACACAACAGCTCCTAGAAGCAGCTGAGGGCAGACCAAGAAAGCAATTGCAAGTTCACAAAAGAAGCATAGAACTGGCAGCCCATTTATATTTATTGCCCAAAATTTCTCCCAAACCCATTTCCTGATACAGAAATCGGGGCAAACATAGAAAAGAGAACTCAGCACTTACTTTAACAGACACTGTTAAAGTACCAACAATGTATCAAGTACTAACAATGTATCAGGCACTCCTAGGCACTCCACAGGAAAAGACAATAAAACAACATCTTTACTCTTGAGGAATTCAGTCTGGTGAATAAACAGATACAAAGGGAGTGATACTCTGAGAGATAATCTAATAGGGTACAAAAAAGTTCAAAAGAAGGGCATCTAAACCTGAGGTAGGTAGCTGAGGACTGGAAGAGGTGAGGTTGGGGTGTCAGGCAAGGAATTTCACTTGGCTGAGTCTCTCACAGTGCTGTGGGAATTATTAGGACAAATTAAGTCAGCAATAGATAGCTTCATATGCTGAGAAGAGAATTTTAGCCTGGAGGGTTTCCAAGCTTTTATTATTAAGGTTGCTACCTGCTTTTTTTTTTTTTTTTTTGATTTAGGAATGAAAAAACTATTTAAGTAAAGTTTTATTAAAACACAGACTTTTTTCCCACTGTCATAGATGCTTTTCGGGTGTAACAACTGAGGTACACAGTTGTGACAGAGACCAAGTGGCCAGGAAAACCTAAAATATTCACTATGATCTTTTACAGTCTGTCTCAAAAATCGGTGCAAGGAGAGCAGTGTGCTTTGAGACTTTTTTCTTCAAATATGAGATATATATTATAGTAAAGTGAAAAAAGTTAGAAAATAAAATGGCTTTAAGGGATTCTTCTATTTGTAATGAAGTGGGAAATATTTCATTATCTGGGCAACTAGCACCAAATTCTTTTAGAGAGACATGTTTAGGTGTGATCTTCAAGGAACCAAAACATCTAGTAGAAAAAGGGTAAGAAGATTGTTACATTGGTCATGAGAAACAAAATGTGAAGACAGGAGGTTCAGAAAGTGCGTATGAGAAGGGCTAAGAAGGAAATCCCTGAGGTCACTGCAGGTTGGAAACCTGGTATATCTAATAAATAGTTTTTACACAGCTGTGGCTGGGCAAAATGTGACATAATCTCCCCTCCAAATCTACCCCTTCCATGTCAATCTTAGACAAATCTATTTTGTTCCCAGTTGCTCAGGTGAATGACTTTTCTGTGTGTACATGTCTGTGTGTATGTCATAGCAGCTGAGTTTCACACCTAGAAAGCTATAAAACAGCACTGTGCAATGGGAGTGCAAGAGGCAAGAAGACGCAAGGTTTCTAAGGGTTCACAGAAATGTGAAGGGCACTTTTGGATTTCCCATAGGCATTAGAACTGCGGTGGGGAGAGGTTCCAAGTTCCTCTGGCTCTCTATAGATTGACAGGGTCTGGCTTATACTTGAACTTTGTAACAGTGGCCACTCAATACGATGGCTACTGAAATTCCTAGGAAGATTTGATCTCTTTTACCTGGCTGAGGTCAGAGGAAAAGGGCAAGTACAGGCTATGTGGCTCCCTGCTTTCTTGGCAGCCCAGCTCCAGTAGATGGAGGCTTCATTAGGCTCTGTACCAGTGACCAGATGCGTATTATCTATTGTCTTAGTTACTTTTTCTCATTGTTGAGACAAAACATCTGACAACTAAAGTTAAGGAAAAAAAGTTTATTTAGCTCACAATTTGTAGAGGTATCAGTCCCTATTGGCTGGTTCCAAGGCAGGGTGGCAGGGCAGAGGGCCATTACAGAGAAGAAATAGTCTAAGGCAAGTGGTCAGGTGAGTGCACATTAGCTGGCTTTCTTTCCTTTCTTTTCTCTCTCTTTCCTTTTCTTCCTTCCTTCCTTCCTTCCTTCCTTCCTTCCTTCCTTCCTTCCTTCCTTCCTTCTTTTTTGTTACTGGGGATCAAACTCATGACCTTGTGCTTGCCAGGCAGGCACTTATGATGCTGAACATTACCTCTCTTTCTGTACTTCACATTTTATGCAAACTACCTGTCCTAGGGCAGATGCGGCACTCATATCCTTAATCCCAGCCAGAACTGTACCAAGCCAGTTGATGTACTGATTTAGTAATCACACACCCTTGATCCCAGAGGTACACATTTTAGATCCAGCTATCTTGGAAACCACCCCTGTCATGACTGCATGAGGCTTTTAGGGGACATTTAGATACAAGTTATAACAGCTATTTCCTCTGAAAGGAAACATCACCCTGGGAAATCTTTATTTGCCATACTTAGGTTTCTTCAGTCTAAAGTTCTCACTTCTAAGACTATGTTGGTAAAGAGAAAAAGATAGGCTTAAGAGGTCTCATTGTCATCACCTGGTGCCTATGGAAGATTCGCAGGTGAAAATGGTAACACCAAGCATCTCTTCCAAGGGGGCCTTCCTAAGACAGCTTCTCACTTACTGATCACAGCATCCATGCTGTTACAGGGAGCAGAAGGAAACGCCATGATCACACTGGATGATAAAAACCATACTGTAATTGCTCAAACAGAGGGCGGGAGGCCCCTGCTATGGGCTGAATTGCCTCTCGGGGTAGGGGAAGCAGGCGAGTGTGAGTTTGGATGGAAATGCTGCCACAGCTCTGATAGGAGGAGACAGGAGCCATGGGCTAGTGGTTTTTTTTTTTTTTTTTGATACTGTGATATATTAAAGATTCCTAGATGAGGGCTAGGAATATAGTTCAGCTGTACAACACCTGCCTGGCAAGCACTAGGTGATGAATTCAATTCTTGGTTAAAAAAAAAAATTCCTAGATGGATTAGTACCTATAGTATTGAGTTGTTAACTAAACTACCCTTCACCCCTGGTCAAAAATGACCAGTGGTTTAAAAACATCTCTGCAAAGACCATGTGTTGAAGAAAATATTAATATAAGTAAACATCTGGAAAATGGCAGCTCTCAAAAAATCTCCAGTGTACAAGCTCTTTATCATTCACATTAAAAATTAAAAAATAGTAACAAGCTAATCAGTTGGTAAGTCAACCCCCAAATTTGAAATTATCAGAAAAGCTGTTTGAAATATGATTTGTATCCACTATAATGAGTATGAACTTTTCTTAGTTCATAGTTCTTAAGTACATATTATGTGCTGAAATATTAATGATATCAATGTGCTTATACATGTACATGTGCACACACAAGCCAACTTTCAAATGTAATAATAATGTTGTATGTCTTAAACTTCAGTGGTAAGTAGGGTTTATGTGGGAATTGTGGGGAGTTGTGGAAACTGGAGATCAATTACACTTGTGGGGCTGGAGCAAGATTGGTCCTGAGAACAAAGAATACTTGAGGTGAGCAATGTGAAAAAGCTGCTCCAGTCCAGAGAACACCAGGCATCAGAGTCAATCCAAGCAAACTGGTTGCTAGGCAGGCAAATGTCACGTGACATCAACCTGCTGAATGTATAAATAAACATGTCACAGTGGTTGGGCAGTTCCTTTCCTCCCATCTGGAGAGAGGGTTCCACTTGACCTCAGCTTTCTATATTCTGACACTTTTCTTTATTTCCCCATTCTCCCACCATCCTTCTACCACCAACTCCCTGGAATTTTGAGAGCTGCACTGGATGTGGCAGGAAATATCCTTTCCAAGCTATTAAATATTTAACTACACTTAATAAATTGTTACACACATAAATATATTAGGGATTAGACCTCAAGTCCATACTAGTTCTTAATAAAAAACAGTCTGGTGGCACTGGCTAAATAATAACAGAGTCATAAGAAGAATGGTGGGTGCCAGGTGATTTCCAGTGCACAGGGAAGCTTTGGAGCATCGCTCGGAGCCAGAAACCCCACCCCACCTCCCAAATCATCAGAGGCCACACCAGAGGTCCCTGCAGCCTACCTGGGCCACACCCAGCAACTCTTGGCACAGACAGCTGCCTGCATTCAGTCTCCTGTGCGAGGTGATTTCCAGCGCACAAGAAAGACTTGGGACATCACTCTGAGTTGGTAAGACACTGCCTAGCCTCCCAAATCACCAGAGGCCACTCCTGAGGCCCCTGCGGGACTAACTGGGCCACACTCAGTGACTCCCAGAGTGCGGACAGCTGCCTGTATCCCACCATGCAAGGTGAAAGTGCATGAGGTGATTTACAGGGCATGGGGAAGCCTTGGAACATTGCTCAGGGTCCTAAAAAATAGGAATATGACAAAGCAAAAGAGCAAAATGCAATCTCAAATCACCAGCCCATCCCAAGCAAGCCTAGGAGACATGGAATAGAAGAAAATGTAAGCCATATACCTGAAATGATAGCAATTGAAGTAAAGAAACAACTCATGGAAGCTATAAAAGAACTCAGACCAGAAATAACCTCCCAAGTAAAAGAAGAAATGATAAATGCAATGAAACAAATGCTGAACACATCTAAAGAAGATATAGTTAAAAAATTAGAGGAACAATGCAAAAAGATGGAAACCTTGAATGAAAAATATAAGAAACAAACAGAATGCATGAAGCAGATTCAAAGAGATATACAGGAAACCAAAAATTCCATTGAACATTGGCAAAACCGCCTCAAAGAAAGTGAAGATAGACTTTCAGACCTTGAAGACAAGATTGCAGCTAGTGAACAGGAAAGGAATGGTCTATCACAAGGAATCAGGAAACAGCTACAAGATGATGGACAAAAGAACAACATAAGATTGACAGGTATAAATGAAAAGGTGACAACACAAATGATATCAAGAGGCTATTTACAGAAGTAATAGCTGAAAATTTCCCAAACATGAGAATAGAAACTGACATACAGATCAGTGAATCATACAGAACTCCAAATAGCCATAACCAAATGAAAACTACACCCAGACATAAAATAATCAACATCCCAGAAGTCCAACATAAAAACAGACTATTAAAAGCTGTTAGAGAGAAGAGACAGATCACCTACAAGGGAAAGCCTATCAGAATCACAGCAGACTTCTCAACACAAACAATGAAGTCAAGAAGAGCATGGAGTGAAGTATTTCAGATCCTAAAGGAAAACCACTTCTAACCCAGATTGATGTGCCCTGCAAAACTGTGCTTCAAAATGGATGGAGAAATAAGATACTTCCATGACAAAGAACAGCTGATAAATTTCATGACCACCAAACCAACCCTGCAAAGAATACTGAAAGACTTTCTAGATAGACATAGAAAAAACCATTAAGCAAGGCAAACAAACAGACCGGAAAAGTAAAGAATCAACAGCAGAAACATAACATGTCAAAAATAAACCAACATATATGAGTTATAACTATTAATGTAAATGACCTCAATTCACCAATTAAAAGAAGCAGACTGGCAGAATGGATCAAGAAACAGCATCCAACCATATGCTGTCTACAAGAAACCCATGTAACCCAAAAAGAAATTCATAGACTGAAAGTCAAAGGATGGAAAACAATGCTTCATGCAACAAGAATCCCCCCCCCAAAAAAAAAGCAGGGGTAGCTATTCTGTTTGCTGACAATGTGGACTTCAAACCAAGAATGATCAAAAGAGATAAAGAAGGTCACTACAAACTAGTTAGGGGGGAAACTCCAAAAGGAAGAGATAACAATCTTAAATATCCATTCACCAAATTTGGGAGCACCCAGCTATACAAAACAAATATTAACAGAAATGAAAAATCAAATAAGCAGTAGCACAATTATAACACGAGACCTTAACATGCCATTGACACAAAGGGATAGATCAACTAGACAGAAAATCAGCAAAGAAATAACAGAACTGAATCACACTTGTGAACAAATAGACTTGGTGGACGTATACAGAGTGTTCTACCCAACAACATCAAAATATACATTTTTTGCAGCAGCACATGGGACATTCTCTAAAATAGACCATATTCTAGCCCACAGAACATGGTTAAATAAATGGAAAAGAATTGAAGTCATCCCATGCATGTTATCAGATTATAGCACCATGAAACTAGAAATTAATGACAAAAGAAACTTCAAAACTCCACAAACACATGGAAATTTAATAATACACTCCTGAGCAATCAGTGGGTCACAGAAGAGATTAAACAATATCTACAAGCAGATGAAAATACAAATACAACTTATCAGAACCTGTGGGATGCAATGAAAGCAGTCCTCAGAGGAAAATTTATTGTGGTGAATTCCCACATCAGGAAAACAGAATGAATACAAATACACAACCTGATGCTACACTTCAAACATCTAGAAAAAGAAGAGCAAATCAAGCTCAAAGCCAAAAGAAGGGAGGAAATTATAAAGGTCAGAGAAGAAATCAATGCAATAGAGACTAAGAAAACAATACAAAGAATCAATGGATCAAAGAATTGGTTCTTTGAAAGAATAAATAAAATTGACAAACCTCTAGTCAATCTTATTAAAAAAAGGAAAGAAGAAACTCAAATTCATGCAACAAGGAATGAAAAGGGTGAAATCATTACAGACCCTGTGGAAATACAGGAGATCATCAATACTTATTTCAAAAACCTCGACTCTCATAGGGTTGATAACCAGAAGAAATGGACAGATAACTAGAAACATATGAATTACCAAAGCTGGGTCAAGAAGATGTAAAACTGCTGAATAACCCAATTTCAATTAATGAAATTGAAAATGTAATTAAATCATTACCAACAAACTGAAAGTCCAGGTCCAGAAGGATTCATTGTAGAATTCTATAAGAAATTCAAAGAAGACTTAATGCCGAAACTCCTCAAACTCTTCAATGAAATTGAAAGGGAAGCAATTTTTCCTAACTCATTCCTGGAAGCAAATATTACTCTAGTACCAAAACTGGAGAAAGACCCAACCAAAAAAACAGAACTACAGGCCAATCTCCCTAATGAATATAGATGCAAATTTCTCAATAGAATATTGGCAAATAGAATGCAGCAAATCATCAAGAAGATTATACACCATGACCAAGTGGGATTCAACCCAGGAATGCAGGAATGGTTCAACATAATGCAAATCAATAAAAGTAATCCACTGTATCATTAGAGCCAAAACTAAGAATCACATGATCATTTCTATAGATGCAGAAAAAGCTTTTGATAAGGTCCAACACTTATTTATGATAAGAAGCTTACAGAAAATTGGAATAGATGGTCTTTACCTCAATATGATAAAAGCCATCTATGACAAACCAACAGCCAGCATCATATTAAATGGCCAAAAACTGAAAGCCTTTACCCTAAAATCAGGAACAAGACAAGGATGTCCATTATCATGACTACTATTCAATATAGTGCTGGAAATACTAGTTAGAGCAGTTAGACAAGAGAGAGAAATAAAAGGAGTAAGAGTAGGAAAAGAAGAAGTTAAACTATCATTATTTGCAGATGACATGATACTCTACATAGAAGACCCCAAAACTCCATTGAAAGACTCCTAAGTATAATAAATACATTCAGTAAGATAGCTGGATACAAAGTCAACACTCAAAAATCAATAGGATTCCTATACACAAATAACAAAATCACTGAGAGAAAAATAAGAGAAGCTACATCCTTCACAATAGCATCCAGAAAAATGAAATACTTAGGAATCAATCTAACAAAGGAAGTAAAATATCTATTCAGGGAAAATTAAAATACCTTGAGAAAAGAAATCGAAGAGGACCTCAGAAAATGGAAAGACATCCCTTGTTCATGGATAGCAAGAACAAATATTGTGAAAATGGCCATTCTTCCAAAACTGTTATACAGATTTAATGAAATTCCAATCAAAATACCATTAGCATAGCTCACAGATCTAGAGAAATCATTCCTACAATTCATCTGGAACCAGAAGAGACCTAGAACAGCAAATGCAATTCTAAGCAACAAAGGCAAGGCAAGAGGCATCACAATATCTGACTTGAAGTTATACTACAAAGCTACTGTGATAAAATCAGCATGGTACTCAAATATAAACAGACCTGAAGATCAATGGAATAGATGAGAAGATACAACCACAACTACAAACACACTCAGCCACCTTATCTTTGATAAAGGGGCCAAACACACTGGAAGAAAGATAGTCTCTTTAATAAATAGCGCTGGAAAAATTGGCCCTCCATATGCCAAAAACTAAAACTAGACCCATGCCTATCACCACCATGTACTAAACTAAAATCTAAATGGATCAAAGATCTAAATATTAAAACAGAAACACTAAATCTGTTGGAAGACAAAGTAGGTAGAAATCTTGAAGACATAGGGGTAGGTAGAGAATTCATCAACAAATAGCAAATTGCTTGGGAAACACTTCCCAGAATCAATAACTGGGATCACATCTTTAGTAAAGAGTTTCTGCATGTTGAAAGAAATCTCCAGCATAGCGAAAAGAAAACACACAAATTCGGAAAAAATCTTAGTCAACTGTCCCTTAGACAAAGGACTTTTGTCTATAGAGAACATATAAAGAATTTTAAAAAATCAGACACCTGAAATTCAATGACCCATTCAAAAAATGGGCATCTGAGATGAATACACAGTTCTCAGATAAAGACATACAAAAGGCAAATAAATACATGAAAAAATGTTCATCATCATTGGTCATTAGAGAAATGCAAATTAAAACCATACTGAGATTCCATCTCACTCCAGAAATAATGGCGAGGATAAAGAAAACTACCAACAACAAATGCTGGAGAGGCTGTGGGGAAAAAGGAACTCTTCTGCACTGTTGGTGGGAGTGCAGACTGGTGCAATCACTGTGGAGGTCAGTCTGGAGCTCCTCAAAACGCTAGTATTGGAGATCCCATTTGATCCAGCTATTCCACTTCTGGGCATATTCCCAGAACTGAAAACATCATATCACAGTGATATATGTGCACCCATGTTTATAGCAGTACAATTTGTAATAGCCAGATCTTGGAAACAACCTAAATGCCCATCAACTGAGGAGTGGATAAAAAAGATATGGTATTTTTATACTATGGAGTATTACTCAGCTATAAAGAATAATCACATTGAGATATTTATAAATAAATGGACGCAACTTGAGACCATGCTCATAAGTGAAATAAATCAAACTCATTTATGTAAATATCATATTGTCTCACTAGTGTAAGAAATGGTAAGAGTACATAAGATATAAAACCCTCAATAAATATAGTGAAAGGATAAGAATCTGCTCAAAAGGAAAAAAAATATCTCAGGGAAAAGGAGGAAAAAGAAAAAGGGAGGGAACAGAAAAAAACAACTAAAATTGTATAATCACTCTTAGGATAGCTAAGATGACTGCACTACAAATTCCACAAGTTCTTGGAACAAAACAGCTAACATCTACAGGATTGGAGCAATTTTGTATGTTAGTGTCTTGTGATCTGAGGAACTCCTGAAGAACATTATGTAAAATAACAGCCCTACTTATGCTTCTACTACCTTGTTTTGAAGGCCTATATCCTCATTGTTTTGGGCTCTTTGTTAATTGTTATTTATTTGTCTTTTTTGTTTCGTGTTTTTCTAGTAATTTGTTTTGATTTGTTTGTTTGATTTGTTTTTTCCTCTAATGCAGAAAAGATAGGTATACATGTAGAGGCTTATACATACTTCCCCTAAAGTGTATATGAGAATCGATTATATTATGCATGATGAAATAAACAGCTACTTTGAAGAAAAAGACACATTATGTTATCCATTGCGGATACTGTATCATCATGCTGTGAAATTCAGTAATGCTATTATTCTTTGTTCAGAGTGGTTTTAGCCTGTTTTGTATTGTTTAATTTCAACATATATGAAGGTATGGACAACTAATTTGAATGAGAACAAGAGACATTACGGCAGCCATTGTTGATTTTCCTATTGTTTGTTTTTGAAGGCCTATAATGCCTTCATCACTCTGTTCTGATCAGTTTAATACTATTTTGTTTCGTATGAATTCATTGTGTGTGAAGATATGAACAACTATTTGGAAGAACACAACGCACATTACAGTAGCCATGGTAGATATCCTATTATCGTGCTTTGAAATCTGTGTCACTTACATTGTCTTCTTCTGATCTACTTTGTTCTGTTTTGTTATGTTTAGTTTTACCCTCTTTAAAATGAAAAAAAAATAAGAAAAATGGTTTGAGTTCTTTTTCATAAATGGATAAATTAAACAATATAGTTGTAGAAAAAAATTATTACTTGCATTATATGAGTAATTATTACAAGTTATAGCACAAGTTAAGATAGGCACAAGAGTTGGGTATGGCAGTGCACACCTGTATTTCCAGCACTCAGAAGCCTGAGGCAGGAGGAACACTCTGAGTTCGAGGCCAGCCTGGCATCCATGGTGAGTACAAGGTCAGTATGAACCACATATCAAGACCCCATCTCAAAAAAAAAAAAAATTGTAAAAGATAGGCATAAGAAAAAAATGCCTAAGATTAAAGGATGGTAAAGCAGGTAATATGCTTATACCTTGGACAAGTTTAGAATAAGCTAGAATCTCAGTGGCCTAAGAAATATACCTGGGTCTTGCAAAAAGGCTTAGCATGAGTTAACAAACTTCTTAAGATCATTAGCCTAATCAGATAAGCATTTAAAATCTATTTTGTTCACTTGTTTGAGAGGTTGAAAATCAAATAAAATTGCAACTCAGAATTCCATTGCCAAATTTCAGAACTAATCAATAGAGTAGTTTAATAAGTATTAGATAATATGTGGTTCTTAACCAAGAGATCCTTTTTGATTGTTCTGCTTCCCAAAGTCCATGTTACTATATAAGTATACACAAGTCTGCAGTGTCAGCCCCAACAGGTTGGTATTTTGCTATTTTTCTTTTAGTTAATATTGGTTTCTTCTTTTAAATTGTTTACTAATTATATTTTATGTATCATTTTAATGAATTACTTAAACTCCATTTTGGAAATAAGTACAATTAAATAAATTTAATAATGCCAATGGGCACAGGACCTGCCCTTAAGGGTTACAGGATACCAGGCATTAAGTACTGGTAAGTCAGAGAAAGTAAGTATCAGAGAGGCCCAAAAGATTATGGTTCCACTCTGGCTAAAATGGAGGGACAATTTAGATAAACAGAAGAGAACAGAAAACAGAAGAGGACAGAGGGAATTTCAAGCAAAGAAACCAGTGGTAACAGAAACAGGAGTAGCAGAAATGCACAAGAGGAAAATGAACATTTCTTGAACATCTAGTATGTGACAGATACTGAACTGATGTCTTACTTCTCTATTTTATTTAATTCCCAGGAAATACAACAGCCTAGTAGGTAGGTATTTCCATTTTACAGATGAAGAAATCCAAGAAAAGGATACAAGAATGGATTGAAAGAAAGTGACATAGTCAGAATTTGGATCCAGGATAGTTTGGCACCCAAGCATGCTTTTTTTCTCCAGTATCTTTTTGGTCTCAATCAATAGCCAATTGATCTACACTATGGAGGAAAGCAGAGGTAGCACACACAGGAACTGTAGTGGGGAAGATGGAAGAGGGAACAGGTAGGATTAGACTACAGAGAGTACTGACGCTTTGTCTAATTTTTTTTTAAAACTTGTATTTCATGGAGAGTAGTAAAATTTCTGTAGCAGTACATTTGGTAGGGTAAGTTTGGCAATAGCATACATAATGGATCTGAGAAGAAAACTTTCAGACAGGAAGATCTGAGGCAATGAGGCTCTGGACTAGGATGGCAGCCACAGGATGGAAGAAAAATGGTTAGCCATCATCTATGTTTAACTTGGGGATTTGGAGGCTGAATGTTGGAGGAACTGGCTAGGGAAGACTAAACACTGATCATAAGGCAGTTTTCAAAATCAGTTGCCTGCAGAGACCAGCCAATAATACAAATCAATGAATTTGGCAAATGAAATGTAGTAGTGAATGGAAAGAGTCATGAAAAACTACGGAGTACATAATCCCCAAAGGCATTCAAATTTAGATATTTTACTGTGTCTGTCACTTCTTGGGCCATCAGTTTGAAACACTGTACAGGTTTTGAAGCTGGATGCAATACAGTGCAGACTGAAGTGGAAACTTTGGTACTGCCAAAGATCCCTTTCACATTCCCACAGCCTATTTCCTTTTCCCTTTAAAGTATATACCATGTTAATAGGGTTATTACCAGTTCTCTTTTTTATCTACCAGTGGTGCTGACATACCTGTCCTACAATGAGGAAATAAGGCAATATGAAAAGTGCTTCAAGTTCAAGACACTGTCAAGGTTGCTTGGAACGCAAGGTTTTGGCATGAACAACACCAATGGTTTTTAGAACAGATGGGTGCTAGATGAGGTGTTGCCTCCACAAAAAACTGGCACAGTATCCAGGAACTGCTCTCTGAGCAGAGTTTTTTCTTCTCCTGTCTTTTTCCCTTTCTCTACTAGCAGCATCCATTTTGTAAAGGACTTGTCAAGTCAAATCACAAGGTAGAAGGGAGAGAAGCTTAGGACTACTGAGAACCAATGAAGCGCTCAGTGGTATACATTTCACACAGATAATCTTATTTGATCCTTCACACTATTCTGTGAGATAGGTATTTATGGTCCATTTTTATAGATGTGAATAAAAGAGGTTTAAATGACCTGCCCAAGATCATAAAGTTAGTAAACACTAGACTTTGAATTTAAGTCTCTTTAATTCCAAAGCTACACCCTTCTACAATGCCAAGTTACTACTCAAAGGAAAAAGATGTCAAGGGCTAAAGTCTTCACTATTTCTCACAATTGTCTGTATTTCAAATAAAAGCAGCTGAATCAATACATGTCTATCTACAGAAACCTGTCTTTTTCTTATGTCATGCCCAATACAGTGGTACCTCAATTCATAAGCTCAATTATCTCCATCATTCTGGTGGCAAACTGAACTGGATGAGAATCGAATCAAATTTCCTCATAAGGTAAACATTGAACCTAACCACTGAATTTGATTCAGTTCTTGTCCAACTGGGTTTGTGACCAGAACTGGAAAGAACCAAGTTTGTAAACCAAGGTACCACTATATTTTATATAATGCAACATCTTAAATTAATTACTACAAATCTTGTGTATTTGAACGAGGGAAGTCCAAACTGTGGACTATACTTAAATCTTGTTAGGAAGTAACTATCTGAATGTGATAAGGGGTGGACAAATGCCTGACTTGTCTAACTTTTACTCCTGAGCTAGACTTTTAAAGCTAGAACCTCAGAGAAAGGCAGAGCAGCAACTCAAGTGAAATTCAGGGCGCAATGGGGCTTACTAAGGGAACCACAGGAAAGACAGTGGTATGACCTGTCAAGTATTAGGTTTCAAACTCAGAGTCCCACCCACAGATGGTTGGTGAGTCTCTCTCTTTTTTATCAGCATATGTTTGTAAAACATAGTAATTACATTCACCTTGGGGAACTGGTACATATACATGCTACATCAGTAATTTCTGACAACAATTACACAGCGATACTGTGCCTCCCTCTCAGGGAAATAGGAATCTCTAGATTCTCTAGATATTTTATTCAGAAACTGACTTACAGTGAAAGATTACCTTATACCTTTGCTCAACACCATGTTCCGTTCCCAGATGTTTGAAGGATAGAAGTATAGGAGTGCTTGCTAAATATCGTGGCCAAGTCTAACTGATGCACCTTGATGTAGACTACTCAGAAATGTGTGTAATGTGTGTAATGTGTGTGTGTGTGTGTGTGTGTGTGTGTATAGACATGTGTTGATTATCCCTTTATCTTTGCTCAATCAATTTTTATAGGCAGGAGGTAAGCGCTGTGGCAGGTTTCAATGACTAAAGGTAGTCATAGCTTGAAGAAACAGCGAAGCCTTAGAAATTACCTAGGTTCTTGGACAATATCCTCTTTTCTACTCTATCCCTATCAATGTCCTTCCCTTTCTATCAGAATGCAATTTCTAAAATTGCACTTATGCCAGAAATTTTAACAGTATTCTTAAAATTCTCCTGTGAGGGATTAAGAATCCTCTACATGGAACAATTTTTGCTTGAATTTTGACTGGTGTTTGCCAGGGTTTGTAAGGGAAACAATTTAATACAGGACATATAATGTATAGGGTTACTTTATATTAGTCACCCAAAGAATGCAGGAAATATCTCCACATACTAGAGACCTAGAATCCAGCTGAGGCCCTGGATTCCATGACAGGGTCCTGCATGAGTGCAGCTGAAGACCTAGAGCTCATGACAATGTCCTAAAAGTCTAACTAGAGGCCTATAAACCATGACAATGTTTTATGCATGTCTGTTTATGGATCTGTACTGGGAAGGCCCAAAAGGGAAGCTAGAAAGTCCATGCCAGTGGGATGAAGGATCTGTGCCAGTAGGCTGAGGGATTCACTCTGGAGCCAGGAAGCAATGCTCAAAGTAAGGACCAGAGCTCCCTTCAAAATTATCACAGCCATTCTCAGTGACAATGAGGTCTTGAGTCCTCTGACGCTAACAGCTGAGTTCATTATCAGGAAATCTGGCATGACAACTTCTCCAGGAGAACCAATAGCACCTACTTTTTCCTTTCCACTTCTCCTTTTTTAATGTAGTTGACAATAATTCTCAGGTGGGCCATCCACATTTAGCAACACGCTGATTCAGTTCAGCTTGGTGGTACAAGGTGCCCAGCAGGTGTCAATCTAACACACCTGGCATTTAAATAAATCTCCTGAGCCCCAGTTTGTTCCACATTACCTGTCTCTTGGTTAGTAAACATACATTTAGTCATCCTGAGTTCCTTTGCTACCCTTAGACACACTCCTTTGGTGATGGAAAGGCTTCAGATTCTTGAAACAGAAGACAGATGACCAGCACTGTAGCCCTGTACCCATTACTAGTCATCTTGAGACTCAGGATGTTTAAAACTTCCTTTTATTGACAGCTGAACATCTAAATATCCCTTCCAGTTCTAAGATTCTAAATCTAATGAGTTCTTTATGGGACAAAGGATAATTTTCAGGCCTTAATAGGAATGAGGCTGCTAAAATTGTACACTGTGTTGAACTGCCATCTTATAGAGGAGTAAACTGAGGTCCATTACAATTCACCATGGCCCAGCTACTATGGCTTGGACTTCAGTTAGAACCTGAGGCCTTAAAAGGGTCTATCTTTTTTTATATCTATTGCAATTTAATTGGCTGTTGGAGAAACAAAATCTTCTGATGCAGAGAGAGGCAAAGGAGAATAAAGGAATTTTTTGTTCTAAAATTATGAAATAAAAGTAAAAAAGAATATAAAATTCATGTTACCATTAGTGAATAAATATCAATGATTTGTTTAATTTATTTCAGATTGTTCCCTTACTTGAAAGAATAAAACATTATAAATACAGGGGGAAATACCTCTTTCCTTTGTTGCTCCCAGAGAAGAATACTATCATGATTTTGTTATGTGTATACTACATGTTTCTATGCTGTATGTTCTCAGATATCTAAGGCAGAATGATTTCTTATCTTACTCTGCATATACAAGCTTAATTTTCTAATATTTTTGTGTAGCCAAAGCAATACAGTCTTTACTCTGATGGCACTGGAGTGTTTATTCAATATTAGATCCTTATGTTTATCATCTCCATGTGCTAGGATGGTTAGATCTAGAATGCCCCTCAAAAGCCTCCTGTTTCAGAGATTGCTTTTGGCAGGTGGTTGCATCACGGAGGTGCTATATTAATCAGTGGATTACTCTGTTGATAAACTAATAGCTGCATATGCTTTTAGGATGTGGGGTCTGCATGGAACAGGTAGATCACTGAAGGTCTGACCTGAAAGGGTGTATCTCCCTCTCTAACTATTCCCTTTTGCTCTCTGCTTTCTGGCTGCCATGATGTGAGTAATTTTCTTCCAGACCCTTCCATCATCCAGTTTTTCCCTTGGAGCTGACTGACCATGTATGTACACTGAGAACTTTGAAACTGCATGGGAGAGGTGAGCCAAAATAAACTTGTTCTTTAAATTGTGGGTGTTGGATATGGTGTCTCTATGATAAGAAAGTGACTAAGATGTGGTTTGTCATGAGGTCTTAAATCATTATAGACTCAATTTATCAATTAGGTAAATTTGTTAAAATCTGTTCCAATTTATTGAATAAGGATAAGAAAGAGGTATAGTAAGTGAAACTACTTTAAAACTTCACAGCATTATTACAATTAATAACATTATTACCATAAAGGTATCATTATTATTCAAGGAAATTTTTAAAAGCAACTGAATACTGACCTTTGTGAACTTTATAGCAACAGGAGTTGTTCTCACTTTTGCTTCAATGTAATGTGGATCAGAGCCCCTGGCTCTCATACAAAATGAAATTCTCTTCTCCCATTCCCAGAGCCATCATATCCATATTCTTTGTGGGCCAGGGCCAGATGGATATTCTCCAGATTAGCATTTGTCTATGTGGCTTGTTTCTTGGGAGCAGAGTTCCTTCATAGACCTTAATCAGGGCCAGATTATATGTGAGGATTTTTTTTATGTGTGAAGAGACCACCCACAGTTTGAATACCATGAGCAAGCTGTAATAGAAACAGCTATCTTTTACCTGAGAACATGCCATGTCTATAATAAAGTCACCCAAAAGTTCATACCAAGGTGACACTGGGGAATTAACATCACCATCTTGTTGTAGACAGTTCCTTTGTCTAGTCCTTTCCATCTGGTTATAAGCCACATTTATAATTGGAAGACATTGTCCTTAGCAATTAAATTTTTCCAAAGCCTTTCTACCTCTTGTCCCCTTTACGGATCTCATAAACAAACATTTTACAACTCAGTACTGGGGACAGAAGGTTGGGAGTGGTCAGGAAATCTTTGGAGTTATAAAGAGAAGTGGTGTTGAGGCAAATTAAAGATATGCTTCCCAGGAGCTACATTCAGTCAGCAAGTAAGTCACTTCTCTTTAAAGTAGAAACAATACTTAACTTTAAAATATTCAGCATAGTACCTGGCGTACACTAAACGCTTCTCAAATATTAGTGATGATGATGACAGTAAAGATTATAAACTCCTTTCTACTTTCACAACATGATTCCCTCACTCATACTGTCTTCTCATTTAAAAGTTCCTTCTTTTTCTCCTTGTCCTATTCAGATCTTCCCCATTATAAATTGATCCTTAATAAATCTACAGAAATATCTCATTTGATCCTATCATAGTCTATTCTGAATCTTGATTTTTTTTTTTTTTTTTTTTTTTGTCTTTTCTCCTCAGGAAGATTTTAAGTTCCTTAAGAGCAGAATTGTTTTTTCTGTTTCTGTCTGGAACAGGTCTGGGCCCAAGATAGCTATGAAACAGTTGAAGTATAGCTGAGGCAAAGAAGCAGCAAGCCTAACACACAACCAATTTCACACAGCTCAAGAGTATGTCCTGGGTGCACAATACCTTCAGATTTCCTTTACTAACTCATACTAAAATGATGCTAAACTGACTTGATAGTAAAAAGTCTATATTCCCTGAATACCCTTCAATGAGTAAAGAGTTCTAGAAGCTAGTTTGGGATTTAATAGTTGCCAGTGGTAACTCACTAAGCAATTATCTGTTCCAGATATTGAAATACTAATTATAATCCCACATATCTAACAGGTATAGCAGAGATATGTTCCCCATCCATGTTTGGATTGGCCCAGCAGCTCTGCCAAGGTATGGATTTTATAGAAAATGAGAGTTTCTCAAAAACCACCAAGGGGCCACTGATCTGTAAATTGTTGAGGCTTAGGCTATGGGCCCCACAATATATATTGCATCTGTTACTTCCATAATTTTCTAGCTTAGGGGCATCTCTGCTAATGGGCTGGACACTACAGCATACCACTACATGGGAGGGAACTTCTGATAGAATTTGATCTAGATGATGGAATTGATCTCTGGACATAAGCATCGTCCTACACCTTTATTCTCCTATCCCTAAGGCCAGATCACACAAGGTCTCACCTTTCAGCCTGTAAGCCACTCAATGACTTATCCTGTCTTTTTAGCTTTTAGCACTGTGTGGTGGGGAAAGAAGGTACTCAATAAAGCTGTGCTGACTGTTGACCATGAGAAAACACTGCTGGATGCTGTTGTCTTACCAAGGCCCTAAATGAGTCGCAGCAAACACTCTTCCTCCTCCTACCTCTGTCCCTTGGTTTTTTGAGGTCAGTTAACACGGCCTGGCTACATAAGGTGCTAGTCTCTGCTTTCTCTTGGGTTTTCTTTATGCTCTCCAAAAGACGAAGAATGGGTGGAAAGGCTCAGCCACAGGATATTGGACTGTTTACAGTTGGCCAGGCTAAGATTAGCGTGAGCACAACATATGCCAAATTCATTGGAAGTTACATTTTCCTTTTGTTTACACATTATAGGGGAGAAGACCAGAAGGGAAAAAAAAAAAAGCAGGTGACCTCCTGTTAACCTCACCCGTCTGCAAGAGGCTGCTGCCCTCACCTCTGAATGAACTTTCAGATTATCTCAGACAAGATTCACCTTGCGCTGAACTTGTACACCCGCTCTGAAGCCCCCAGTCACGTAGCTGTGATTAAACATTACAGAGTGGCCATAAATTTACAGAAGTATTATTGTGGCTTGCTTTCCTCTTTCTTCTTTGGGAGAGGAAGAAAGCAATGGGTTTGGGGGTGGGGGGTAGTTAAAAAAAGGGAAACTCATAGTCAAACAAACAGTTCCTTTTCACAGTTCTGAATGAAACTGAAAATATTATGTAGGAGTCCCAGACAGAAAGGAAATTTGGTGATATGAGAAGAATCAGTGCTCTAGAAGCCTGCAAGTCCCAAACTCAGCAGAATAGCTGAGGTGCTCCTGGTCCCATTTTTCAGACAACCTGGGCCCACAGGTGAAACACAAAACTGGCCTGTCCTTCATCTTGGCTTGTTATGAAGGGGATCCCTGAACTAATACTTCTTGAGGGGATGAGTGACACTTTCCCTTGGGCTTGCTACATGAGATGGGTTAAGTAATAGGGTAGTAGGCAAGCAAAAGAAGGTTCAAGAAAACACAGTATTCTTTGTTCTCTGAACTACAGTGAGAGATGAGGATGTTCCAACATCTGGGACATTTACACAGAGACTGGACAGAAACTAGAACACGTTCTAAAGGAAACACTCTGTAGTTGGACCCAGGAGACTGACCAGATGACCTAAGAACATTTATTCCTATGATTCACTGTTTTATGCTTAGAGTAGAAAAAAAATGGATATCCTGCTATAGTTTGTTAAAACTCTCTAGGATTCCAAAGCCAACATATGCCTGTGAAAGGCCTATGCTGCCCATGAAACAATGAGACCTCTATAACCAGAAAAAGCCAGGGAGTTCTCTACTTGATCCAAAAGAATTGTAAAAACTGGTCAGGAAGCCCAGACTGAGGTGATAGATGCTGGCCAGCAAACTCACCTTTGGAAAGGAGTCATTTTGTCTCTGGTTACCCTATGGCAGTGACAGGGGTGCTAAAGAGACTCACTGTTTCTACAATTGGCAAGGATTTGTCCATTAAAGCAGCAAAGCCCAGGGTCCATCCACTTGAGGAAGGCAGCTGATGGATTAGTTCAGCTCTGACTCTTGCTGCCTGTAAGAATCAGCCAGGAGTCAGTGCACAGGCCTTGGAAATGCTCAGGCACTGCCTCTGACAGAGAACTGAGCCAGAAAGTGAAATGGCCATGGTGTCAGAGTAGTAGTGGGGATATTTAGTTTCAGCTTGGGTGTTCTAAGGTCAACCTTTGGTCCTAGTAGTAAGTAACCTGTGTTCAAACCTCTGGTCTACATTTGGAGAAAAACTAGGCTCCTATCTTTCAGTGCGAATTCTGTTTTGAACTATGAGCCTGAATATACAGAGGCTCAGACATGAAAACCATGTGGAGGCTTGAGACAGTAAGTATAGTACTGTATTAAAGTTGGCAGTTTGAAATCAGGCAAACAGTCCTACATTATGTAGATGCTAGCCCAGGTTAATGAGGCAGAGATCAATGAAGCAGATTCAGTAGGGCAACTAGGAACTAGAACAGAATACACAAGAGGAAGAAAGGATTGCCAGTACTAAATAAAATGCTTTATCAGTATAGTCTCATTTAATATAATCCTAAGAGAAAGACACTATTTTAATACCTATTTTATACATAAGATAACTGAAGCACAGAAAAATTCAAGAAACTATTCAAAAATCACACTGATTTAATCCATTTTTTAATGTCAGAATAGAATTTTGGGAAAAGAATTACGGAAACCTATAAAATTTCATGCCATTGTGACAATAAAATTTCCCTATTATCCTTCAAGAGTTGGTTTAAGTTTTCATCTCTTCTAGGAAATCTTCTTGAACATTATTGTCAGTTTCTAAGATTTATCCCTCCTCTGAACTCTGTTTGTTATTTATGATGCACAGGAAGTGCTATATCACGTTTTTTCTATTCTTCTGTTTGTCCCTCATAACTGAGGGATGAGTAGCTGATTATGTTAGTAAACCAGATACAGAAAGAAACATAAGTGTTTTATATCTCCAAGTGTTTATATCTCCAAGAATAGAACATCAATTACTTGTGGAAGGTGTAATGCCTAGTATAGCAAGAGACACATAGTCGGACTTCAACATACTGTGACTATCTCCCAACCTAACAAAAATTTATTGATATACAAAACTTGTTCTTGAGAAAAAACTCTAGAGTTATTCATTAGTAGAATGTGCTGGAGCAGAGTGAAAGGGAAATATATGTGAGAATAGAATGAGTTATACTTCTTTTGTGTATACCTCCCACCCAGTGACATAGCTTTATTGTTACTGTCTTTATAAAAACAATATATGGTCTTTACAAAAAGGAATTTAGGGGAGAAAAAGTGCTTTTAACTTAAGAGAGCACAATGGGAAAGTCATCCATAATCTTATCTTCTTGGGATAACAATTTTTGCTCACCAAAAATGGAGCAGACTACAATATTGCAAAAGACCGATTTTTTTTTTACATACATACAGATTAACTCAGTCATTTTCAATAGTCTGCAGTATCTATTTTTAATGGTATATACCATATAAAGTTGAACAAATCCTAACTGGTAGTTCAGTTTTTTCCTAATCTCCTCCTACATTAGCCAAGGCCTTGATGAAAATACTTGAAAACACATCTTTGTATACTTCTTCAAGTGTTTCCTTAGAAAATAGTGCAAGTTATAATACAGCACAGTGGTTAAGTGTTAACACTGGATCTGAACAACCTATGTTAGATTCCTGGCTCTTCCACTTACCAGCATTGTGACCCTGGACAATTTGTCTAACTTTTCTCCTATCCGATTCTGTCATCTATGTAATAGGGATGCTAGTATATTTATATCATTAGGTTGCCATGCAGATTGAATGAGTTGTTCACACAAAGCACTTAGAAGAGTGTGTTTCACATAGCACGCACTCAACAAATGTTAGCAATAATGATGATAATAAATTCCTACAAGCAAAATTCTATGTCAAAGCTCTAGTGTTCATTAATAAGCCTACATACAGAATGGTGCATCAATTTAACCCTCATTAATAAGTATCAGAGTGTTTTTGCATAGAAATATTCAAACAACACCTGGCAGAAACATTAGAAGGCCTACTTCATGAAACAAAAAGCTTTCAGCTTATAATCTCAATGATCCTCTTCTACCATAAAATCCTTTTCCCTTGTCCTATTCCTACATCATATAAGTGTAATGAACATTATGAGGACAAGTTCAAAGTACCTGAGATACTTGAAAATGCTAACTTGCATTTAGATAGTGCTATACTGTTTGAAAAATGTTTTCAAATATATTCTCATTTTTATACCAAAATAACTTTGATACAAAAATAATTTACTAGCTATATAAATTTAGCCTTTCTCAATGGAACAAATGAGGGATGATCAAACTACAAAATAACCAGAAATGTCTGGTCTCATCTTAACCCTTTTTCTAGTTCCTAAGATTCAGTCCTATGACTCAGAATAAAATTGACCTTGGCCTGCACTCTGTACCTTACCACTCATAGAATTTCTGTGGTTCTCTTGTTATCTTCCACTGTCACTATCCAAACATTAAGAAGCACCATTTCCTTGGATTTTAGCCTTGTAACCATGTTTTTTTTTCTCTCTACTCTCTAGATCTCTTACATCTAAATGAACACACAGGAAAGGAGTAGATACCATCTTGTTTCCTGAGGTAACACAAAAAATTTAACATACTTAATTTTTGCTTCCTCCATCAAATATGAGCATTTACTAGAATTTAACAAAAAAGTTCCTTAGTTATTTTTATCCTGTTGCTTCCTACTCCAATAAAACATTTCTTAAGTTTTCAGGTTTCTAAAGAAACAAAGTTTAGTGCTTCCAGGACTTCCCTAATATTCTCGACCTTGGTTCCTTTCCTCTGCTAATAGGAAGTATGAATATTCCACTCTAAAAATGAGATATGTTTCAAGCCAAAGACCCAGGGTAAATACATGTTCACCAGAGAAAACAAAAAACAAGTGGCTCTGTTTTAAGACTGGGCTCTGGTTATATTTCTGATCATCATACCATTTACTGAAGTAAGGCTTAGGTCTACATTAGAGAACTAGTTCTATAACCAGTGCTCTGAGTGTTAAAATCAAGGCGTGGGCACTACAAACACAACTGGGAGCATTCAAATATATTTATTTTTACCAAGGGCCATCCTGAAGAATTTCTTTTGTTTGAAATATATGCAATTTAATCTTGGTCTTCAGTGATAATTTTATTTTGTGGCTCTTTATATTCAAATATGATGAATCTAATGATGCCATGCATGGAGTATGTAGCATACATTTTTTTTTTTTTTTTGGGTGCCGGGGATCAAACTCACAACCTCACGTTTGCCACGCAGGCACTTATGCCACTGAGCTAAATCCCCAGCCCCGCAGCATATATTTTTAAAAAGTGCTATAAATAGTACAACTTTCTTTTGATAGTTACTGGTAGCTGTCTTATACAGGGTATGCTGCTTTTCTGCATCTCAAACTTTTGCTTGCAATCAGCCTCCTTCTTAGCCTTTCCTGGTTTCTTTCTGAATATATTTTAGGCAAGATAATAGTCAATCTTTACTGAGTATTTTCTCTGAATTTACCACCATATGAAATGCTATGAGGACTACTATGAAAGGAGAGGATAAAACTTTTGCCCTCAAGGAGTCTACAATTTAAGTAGAGAGTCAGATTCCTGTATTAAGTCATAAGATCCCATATTTAAGTCAATCAAACCACAATTTTTATGGGATTGGATATGATTAACTTTCCATTAATGCTAAATAAAATGAACCAGTTATTGCGAAGCAAGATAGGGATCACCACAGAAAGTCTATAAGGAAGAGTAGTAAACAATGATACCATTTCACTTATGCTAGATATTTAGTACACGTTGGGCACATAATTTGTTAACATTGGATTTCCTAGTACAGTGCATGACACAACTGACACCTGATAAGTATTTATAGAATGAATTCCCCTCTCTCCTATTCTACCATCTATTTCAAAGCTAAGGGACCAGGTGTTTTCCAGGACACCTACATTCCCCAAAGGGATCCTGAATCATTACAATTTCCATAAGGTTGTGCAGTTTTCTGGCAGCCATCCCAGAGGGGGCAATGCCTCTTCTAACAAGTTAGTGTATGCTGCTTCTCTGGGGACAGTGCCCTTGGGAGCTTGGTTTGCACTGTTAATGAGATTTTTTTGGGGGGGATTTGAGTACATAGGGGTGAGAAGTGGTAGGGCAGGAACATAGATCTTCAGTGGTGAGGCAGGAACTTTACAATATTTGTCCTTGTTCCCACAGGAAAACATGCATATATCCCAAAAGGGCATCCAATTGTGGAATCTTGAATGTTACGACTGATTTACAAGAGTGCAACACTTGTTTACAAAGGTATTTCCTCAAAATGTTTTTGCTTTTCTTTGGCACTTACTTGAGAGTGCTGATTAAGCTAAATCCAATGAATCTGTAGAAGATGAAGATAAAATTTCCTTCCCTCTCCAGGCAACCATGGCTTCCTCTAGACAGAACTAACCCAGGAAAGTATAAGCAGATTTACTCTCTTCTTTCTCCTGAAATGCATCTTATCCACACCAATTACATGGGCACCTGCAATCCCTAAGACTCATTCCTCAGTGGGCCAGTTTTCATGCTCCCTTGCAGGGCTCAATTACAGACATACTGACAGGTGATTCTGGCAAAAGTCATATTTCTGGACTCAATTTCTCCAATAAAATGAATTTTGGAGGCTAATTGATTTCCAAGGGCCCTTTTCTAGTTGTGAAACTTAATCCCTAAGTATGTCATATTCTCCAGTGAGAGACTGAGGTAGGAAAATGAGTCCTCTTCTGCTAATGCTGTAATGTCAGGGAAAGGAAAGTCTTTAGAGAAGTCTGGCTCATGCTCAGGACTAAGACTGGATCCTATTATTGCTGTACATGCATTTATTTACTTATTCACCATTTAATGAATACCTACAATGAATGCTTGCCTCAAACAGTGTGAAGCAGTAACAGAAACAAAGACTATGTCTCTGCTTAAGATGGAACATTATGCCATACCCACTGAAGGTTTTATGGAAATTTCATGGGGTATCATGCATGTTGAGGTTATGAGAAGGTGATATACAGAATTATGAATTTTTCTTTTTTTTTCTTTAAAGAGAAGAAAGAAAAAGCAAAACAAAACAAAACAGAATAAAGGGTAGCAACAATACAGAATTCCAAGGAAAAAAGGAAAAGAACAACAACAAAAAAACCTAAGAGATTATTACTTGACAAATTATATACTGACTTCTTGGAAATAGTTGTTCAAATTATAAAGTTAAAACATGTAAAGTAGACATTCAAACAGTGAGTCTGTTAACAGTTCTGATCCACGATCTGACAAAAAAACCAGCATTATGGTCATCCATTTTACCCACTCAAATATACATTCAATTGTATCAAAAGGGTAAAATTAAACACAACAAAACAGAACAAAGCGGATCACAAGAAAGCAATGCAAGGGACATAAATTGCAAAACTAGACAATTGGAGATATTCACTCTCTATCCTATTGACTCTTGTTTTCTTCCAAATAGTTGTCCATATTGTCACATACAGGGATTTCACATGAAACATAGTATGGAATTAATCTGAGCAGGACGAGGAGGGCATTTCAGGTCTTCAAGACCAGACAATAGGGGAGCCGAGAATGGCTGTCATAGTGTCTCTCATTCTCCTAAAAACAGCTGTCCATACCTTCATGTGTGTTGAACTTAAACAAAACAAAAGAAGCTAAAATCACTTTGAACAAAGAATGACAATTTTGCTGGATTACACATCATGACATTATGGAATCAGCACTGGGTACTGTAGTGTCTCTTTTTCTTCAAAGTAGTTGTTCAACATTTGTTATATAGTTGGTTCTTGTAAACTGTTTATAAGCTCTACACATGCATGAGTCTCTAAATGTGTATCTATCCTTTCTGTATTAGAGGTAAAAAGAAAACAAAGCAAGATAAAACAAAACAATTCCTAGAAAAGCATGAAGCAAAAAAGTCATATATAACCACAATACAAAGTGATCTACAATGGTTTCCATGTCTCAGCAGTATATAACAACATTAATAAAAACAAAGCATTGGAGACATTATAAGACTTCAAAAGCAAGTAATAATCAAACCAGAGTGGGCATCTTAGTGAATCTTGTCATCTTCAGTGTAGTTGCCTATACTCTTAGACTTGATGCTATCAATCATAACAGATTTAAATAAAATCAGTCAATATAAAGTAGCAATCTAACATCCCAGATTCAAATAAGATCAGTCATAATAAGACAGTATAAGTTATAAAAGGCTTCAGATTAAGTTGATAGGAAATTAGGGATGATTACCATAATATGTCCTCTTATTTTTGGGATAGCTGACTATGTCCTCAAGTAAGTAGACAAGTAAGTAGACAAACCGGAACAGCACATAATCCATCCAAGCAGAGTGATAAGAATAATGTAGATTTTAAATCTTGTTACCCCATTAACAGTATCCTCTGCCTCCCTTTTTTAGACAATTCCTCCCCTTTCATTCCCATAGGGTGCACTGCTTGTTTTGGGTCCTACTACGTCCCTATATAGCGCATCTCAATGTACCCTATCTCCTGATCTACTCTGCCTGTGTTTCTCTCTGTTACTATTTCAAGGCCATCTATACTAGAGATTACAGCCAATCTTCTCTGCCTTATTTCTGTTATTCTGTTTTTCTGCCATTGGTTGTCTATTTTTGTGTTCCACTCCACTGTCTGCCCTGTTCACTGAGGCCTTTCTGCCATTGTTCCTGAAATGCTCGTATTCTTGTTCTCTCTCTCTCTAAAATGTCCTTCAGTATTTTTTGTAGGGTTGGACTGGTGGTCACAAATTCTCCCAGTTCCTCTTTGTCATGGAAGCATCTTGTTTCTCCATTAATTTCTAGAGAGAGTTTTGCAGGATACATCAATCTGGGCTGGAGGTTGTTCTCCTTCAGGGCTTGAATTACTTCACTCCAAGCTCTTCTTGACCTGATGGTCAAGAAGTCGAGAAGTCTGCCATGATTTTGATGGGTTTTCCTTTATAGGTGATCTGTTTTCTCTGTTGGCTTTTAATATTCTGTTCTTATATTGAATTTCTGGGATCTTATTATGTGTCTAGGTGTAGCTCTGTTTTGGTTGTAGGTGGCTGGAGTTATGTATGCTTCATACATCTGCATATCATTTCCTTTTTCTATGCTTGGGAAATTTTCCTTAATGATTTCTGTGAATAGCTTTTGCAGTTCCTCTGTTTTGACTCCTGCTTCTTCATTCAAATGCTTTATTCTTAAGTTATAGATCCTCTTGTCGTCCTCTAGCCTTCCCATTGTTACTGCCTGCTTCCTTGTTATTTTTAAGAGATCTTCCCTTTCATGATCACACATTGCAAGCCTGTGTTCAATTTTTGATAGTCTACCTTTGGTTTCTTTCAAGCAGTTTTGCCAGTTTTCTATGGAGTCTTTAGTTTCCTGATAATCTCTTTGAATTTGCTTCATGAATTCTAGGTTTTTCTTGTTTTCTTCATTAAATTTTTCTCTCCTTTTGTGTTCCTCCATTCTTCTGTCTGTGTCTTCTTGAGAGGTGCCCAGCCTTTCTTTTGTTAATCTACTTATCTCTTATTTAATCTGAATTAATATTTCAGTTTTGATCCCGCTTATGAGGTCCTGAAGATATCTCTTTAGGTCTGCCACCGCTGTGTTTGATGTTGCATGTTTGCTGCCCTCAATCTCTTTTGTATTTACCTCTCCTGGATCAATGTTCTCAGGGTTGGGGGCTGGGGTTTTTTTCTTATTTCTCCCTCTCGTCATGTTTTTGGTTCCTTCTATACAAGTGTACAGTGTAATTCCCAGCCCAGCTTGTTGGTTAAGGCTCCTCTGGAGCACGCAGGCTAGGGGCTTCTGCCCTCTGTCAGCCGCTATCAGAGAGTGAAGTTCAAGCAAGCACAGTGTGCGCTGGCTCCTCTCCTCGGGGCCAGTCAACCTTTGCAGGCCTTCACTGCGTCAGTGTGTGGCTGTGCTCAGGGAATTAGTTTGTAGCAACCCACTGGGTCCTGGCCAGGGGCTCAGCCCAGGCCCAATCCAAGCAGATTCCACCAATCGGCTCGCTGAGGGGAGCAACCAACTGAAGCCTCTTCCTTATGGAGTTAAGGCTGTCCTGCCCAAATCCAACATGTCTTCCAGTCAGTTTCCCCTTTCCCGTGGGAGGGTCTTATTCCCATCACTCACTATGTGTTGATGCCTGTCCCTGAGAACTTCTGGGCTCCCAGACCTCCGACTTCAGCGCGGCTGTGGCGCAAATTCACGGTGCCTGTGGGTGGGTCATGTGCAGGGCCGGGTCTGGGTGAGCCGCACCCAGGGATGTTCAGCTCCATGCTCCGGCTGCTCAAGCTAGTCGCATCAGCGCAGTTTGGTCGGGCAGAAATTCAGGTGGCTCAAGGAGGGCGCTGGTGCTTGCTGATCTTAGCTTCTCTTAATGGTAGCCCCAGTATTCTCTTAATATGAGCCCACTCATATTTGAGTGTTTTTTTTAATTTTAGTTTCTTCTTGGGTTGAGAGAATCCATCTCTCTCTGTTTGGGTCTCTCCAAGGTGTTAAATTCTGGCATTTAAGCTGTCTCTCTCAGAGAGGATCTCTCTCCTGCTATCTACCGGTCCGCCATCTTTGGAAACTCCCAGAATTATGAATTTTTATCATACATCTATTTCCACTGTAAATCTGGAATGTGGTGAGGTTGTTTTGTCAATATGAGAGGAAGTATGAAGGAATTAAGAGGCTATATATCAATTTGGTTCATTTATTGCTTTTCTTTGGCTTTCCTTGTCACACAGTGTTACCTTACACTGCTTAAAGTTTTATCGCAGTGATTCTCAGTGGTGGACTTCTCCCAAGCCACGTAGCCCTCTCTAAGACTAGCTGCCCTAATGAGCTGTGAGCCTTTGACAGCAGCAGAAGTGTGTGGAGTCTCTTTCAATTGCTTTGGAATATACTGAGGGCATTTCCCTCAGTATATACTTTGGAATATACTGAGGGCATTTCTCCCTCTGGCCCAAGAATGATGTGTCAAAATGAATGTTGTTTCAAACTTGGTTGACAGGATCCTCCTCGTGCCTTCCTGGGGCCTCTCTGTATAGGAAGGTGGTGTCTTTGCCCTCAGCACCTAGAATGTGTCTAGATATAGGAAATCACAGTAGTATTTTCAAAGGATGTAATGCTATCTGTCTATTCACCTTTTAGGCTTCTTCACAGTTTCAGTTTCTTGGGGCAGGGCAGGGTATTTTATGAGTTGTTGTAGAGATTTCTTTTAATTACTAACACAGAGATAAACCTGATTTTCCAACACACACAGGAACAGAATAGCACTAGAAAATAATAGCCCTATAAAAGAGGACTTGGAGTTGCCAGTACTGAGAAGGGAATAAAAGAAGAGCAATTAACAAAACCAAATGTCAGTATCAAGCATATTAACTGAACTGAAAATCCCAGTGTGGATAATAAAACTCCTTCAACTTAATAATAATACTAATTCATTTGACTTAAGATAATACTGGAGGAATGGACCAAGAATTTGCATCTTACATCCTTTCAGATTTTTTTTTCTTCACAACTTCTAATCTTACTTAAAAGGAGCAGAACTCAAGTCCATTGGGTAATCAGTCTTTCATGGATGGATGGACGGTGACTCCCATGTTTTCTATCTTCACTATAAAGTGAACAAAAAGACATGAATTTCAATTGCAATGCATAAGGTCTGAGTTAAATCCATGTAAATTCACAGCAGAGCAGGACTAGAAGCCTAGGAAAGAGAGTGCTTCCAAAGATGGCTGCACCTCTCTCATCTCATGTATTCTTTTGCAAAGTAATCTTGTCACCTCCATCAAGAGGTAGAAGTCCATTTCCCCCTCGTTTTCAGTCTAGCTTAGGTACAGGATGCATTTCAAGAGAATATGGTGACAGTGATACTCTCTACCTTCTGAGGATAGGGCTGAGAGGGTAGAGCTTCTGCTTAACCAGTTGGAATATTCATTTTTGGAATCCAGTTGCCAAGTAAAAAAGGTTAAGCTATACATATGGAGAGACAGAGAGAGGCCCAGCCTTCTGACCAACCCTACCAACATGAAAATATCTGCTTCAAAAAAGAAAAAAATATATATATATATATAGTCATCAATTAAAGCAAAACTTTAAAGAACATCACATAATTTCAGCAAATAAATGGAACTAAATATAATTTTTGGACGGATCTGGTCATTAAATGTGATTATGTAAAAGAAATAATGGAAAAATGGAGCATTATTAAGTATTGACAAAGCATTCATTCAAAGAAGATGGAGTTTATGTTTTCAAAAGATAACTTCAGTTACTTCAGATGCCATGATATTAAATGGTTGGCCAAATGATAGCAAAAACTTGTCAATAATGAGAAGACTGTCAAACTATGAAATGATTTATGACTCTTAAAATTCTCATTTAGAATTTTCTCATTCCTGTGAGTCAAGAGAATGATGTCTACAGAGGTGCTGAAATACAGACTGTTTCTGCCTGATATAATAAATATATTTCTGTCAGTATGATCCTTAGCCTTGGTACAGGAGGCAGCTGCCTGTGAGGAGAGGCTAGAGCTTTACTGTAACAGATGAGAAACTGCAAGCCAAATCAGAGATCTCTGTCAGTAGTGAAACAGGAACTAGAGCCTACTATGTGCTATGCACTGACTAGCAGTGCCACTCACCTCAGTGTAATGATTAACAAGTCATGGCCAGGCATGGTGGTGCACACCTATAAACCTAGCACTCGGGAGGCTGAGACATGAGGATCGCCTTGAGTTTGAGGCCGGACTGGGCTACAGAAGCAAGTTCAAGGCCAGACTGAACTATATTATGAGACTATACCTCAAAATAAATAAATATTAAAAAGATTTTTAAAAAGTCATCTTTTATGGTGGATCTTGCCTATAATTCCAGATACTTAGGAGACTGAGGCAGGAAAATTGTGAGTTCAAGCCCAGACTGGGCAACTTAACAAGACCCTGTTTCAAAATAAAATACTAAAAAAAAGGAGTGGTGGTGGTGGTGATATAGCTTTGTGGAAGAGTGCTTGCCTGGCATGTGTAAGTCTATCAAGGCACCAGACTTATAAGAGAAGCCACCCCTGGTAATCTAGCCCCAGTTGCCATCTGATTGCAACTTCATGAGAGATGTTAGCTAACAACACATAAAACCATCTAACCTACCTCTGGTCAAATTTCTGACCTACAGAACTATGGACAAATAAAATGGTTGTGGATTAAACTGTTAATGCAGGGTAGCTTATTAATGCAGCAAAAATAATTTAAACAACTGGAAAGATTCCTCCTGACTAAATTCTTGGAACATGTTAGCTATTTGTTTGGGGAAGCATAGAAATAATTTGATACTTCAATCTCAATCTTCAGGTTTTAATAATTTGCTGCATAGGGAAAAGGTGAAGGACACAATCTTGTAGTGAGTCTTGTTAAGACTTTCTGACAGGAAGACTTTAAGGTATACTATATATGAATGTTTTATCTCTCCAAAGTTCATATGTTGAAATCTTAATCCTCAAAGTGATAATATTAGGTGACAAGGCCTTTGGGATGTGATTAGGTCATGGAAGTGGAGCCTTCATGAATGCAATTAGTGCTTTTATAAAAGAAACTTGAGAGAGATCCCTTAACCCTCTTACCATGTAAGAACACAGCAAGAAAAGTGCCATGAGCTAGAAAATAGACACCTGACATCTGCCTTGATCTTGGGCTTTCTAGCCTTTATAAGTGTGTGAAATAAATTTCTGTTGCTTATAAGTTATCTAACTTATGGTATTTTGATACAGCAGCCTGGATGAACTAAAACAAGGAGAAACTGGCTTTTCTCTGTAGGTTGAGTAGCTCTTGAACAGAAACTGTTCTTGCTTAAGGGGCTCCAATGATACTTTTCTATTCCCTACTACTTATAGTTCCTTTCTGCTATGAAAAATTAAAGTCAAGAATATATCATTTCTGCTCAGACTGTCATTTGATATGATTAAGAATTGTTACTAGTGTGTGGGAGACAGATTTTGCTATTGAATACCCTCCCTTAAGACTATTCATTACCACCCACGACTATGGTAACCCAACCTCCTTTTCAGTCTCTTCTGGCTAGGATTCCTCAGGCAATCTACCATGGTCCCACAGAAATACCTCTTGTATTTCTTCCTTTCTATCCATACTTCCCATTCATCAGTTGATCTTTTGTTTAAATATTTCACGTATGTGGAAAGGTGGCTATTTGCAGGCTTCTTCCTTTAAGACAACATCAATGCCACAGATAGGTGATTCCCACCTATCACAAAGAGATTAATTTGACCTTGTGAGTGGAAGTACAGGGGAAGCTTTCTTAAAGGATTGGTTGATGCTATGTTTTTGTATGTGAAAATGTTGCTTTCAGGTTGTGAACTCTTTAAAACAAGCAGTTGAGATCATTGTTAACACGAGACAGGATGGCTTCCATAGCTTCTGTCACGGCTGCTTTTAGGGAGGCAATGCAACAGGGTTGGGCCTTTTCACAATGACCCATCTTTCAAAAGCACACGTGAATGCCCTCTTACTAATAACAAGAGTCTGGTTTACACTGAAATGGGGAGCAAACACTATATGTGAAGCTATCATGTCTTTCCTTTGCTGAAGAGTGAGAGATGGCCAAATAGTTCCATTTTCTTTCACTTTTCTATTCAGGAACACCTCTCTGGGTAGACTGGAACACAGGAGGAAGAAATGGACATTCACTTTAGGGAGTCTTACTGTTTCCTTACTGGCTTCTGAGGTAGGCTGTTAGGGAGGAGAAATCATGTTGCATTGTGAGGTTGCCCTGCGGAAGACACACGTTCTAACACATTCCTTTGAGTTACCTCTCTTCTATCACTCAGCAACCTGAAAGGCCAAAGCAGATGCATCTTCTGATATACAAGATTTCCCCAACCTCTCTCACTCCCCTACCTTACACAATACTCATTACCTAAACACTCACTTTCAAGAAAGAAATCATCACTCCCCCAACAGAAATGGCCAAGGAAATCAATACAGAGCAAAACCTTTATAGGAAGTTTGTTGCAGAACTGATGAGTCTTGAATCTAAAGAAGAATAGGTGCTTTAAGTAGACACTGAACATGAGCATTAACTTACCCAGGACAGATGCTGGGTGCCAGGAAACTTGGTGTCAAGTTAGCTAAGTAAAGCAGAAGCCACAGAAGGCCTCTTGGATGGAGGCTGGAGAGAGATATCTATTAGCCACTACAGGACTACAGGAAGGAAAAAAGCCCTGTTCTAGGTACTTCAACCCCTTCTCAGCTACAAAACAAAAGCTATAAGCTACTGGGGTAAGGAAAGGGCAACTCTATTTCTTTCAGGGAGCAGAAGAAGACCCACTGTGGGGTGAAGGATGTAGAAAAATACCAAATAAAACAAAACCAAAACAAGCCCTTTGTCCAGTAGAAAGAGACAGATGAAGGAACTGGTCTAGATCATTCATGATACTCTCTGATAAGGGAGGGAAAAGATTATTGAGAATAGAAAATATGAACTATCTCTACTCATCACCACTAAGCTAGCAAGCAATGAATAACCAATATTAGCAGTAAACTGCTAGGGGAAAGATATTCTGAGATGAAATACAAAGAGAAGACTTTCAAGGATGCCCACTTTTACTAGTTTTCTGTAATAGTGTAGTAGATGCAATAAAGCAAGAAAGAGAAGTAAAAGGCTCACAGATTGGAAAGGAAGAAATAGCACTGTTCATGTGTGATAAGATCTTCTACATAGAAAATCCTTTCCAATCTATCCTATTGCCATATACTAGCAATAAATTACTGGTAGAAATTGCTTTTCTTCTTTTTAAAAGTACTACCTATAGCAGCACCAAAACCATCAAATATTTAGATGCCAAATATTTAAGAAAGAAACCAAAAAGATCTAAAAATAGGTAAATATGCTATGTTTGTGGATTGAAGAATTTAAGATTGTTAAAATGTTAAATTTCCCAGACTAATCCACAGATTCAATGTAACTACCATTAAAGTTTCATTTAGCATATACGTGTATGGATAGAAATTAGCAAGCTGATTCTAAAATTTGTATAGGAAAAGCTGACATAAATTTGAAAAAGAAAATAAAGTAGGAGGGTTCACACTACTTATTCTCAGAAATTAGTATAAAGTTACAGTTTTTATGACAAAGTAGTGTTAGTGAAATGATAGCTACACAGATCAATGTACCACAGAAGGGAGTCTAAAAGTAGACCCAGTGAATGTGTGTGGTCATAGGTCTCCTATGACAAAGGCAACTGCATAGAGAAAGGATAGCTGTCTCAACAAGTGGCACTAGAAGTATTAGTTTCCTATGACTACTATAACAAATTACAGTAAGCTAAGCAGCTTAAAAGAACAGAAATTTCTTCTTTCCCAGTCCAAAATCAAGGTGCTGGTTGGGCTATATTCTCTATGAAGGTTCTTTGGGAGAAGCTGTTCCTTGTCTTTCCTAGTTTCTGCCTCTTCAGGTATCCACTGGCTTGTGAGTACATCATCTGAATCCATGCTGCTATGGTCATGCTGCCTCTTTCTCTTACGGGTATCTCAAAAATCCCTCTCCTATCTAATGAGGATACATATGATCATGTTTAGGGCCCACCTAGGTAATACAAGAAATTACTTTGTTAAGATCCTTGACAATTATATCTTTAGCCATATAAAGTAACATTTATAGCTTCTGGAGATTAGGACGGGGCATGTATTTTTACACTCAGCTACTATACCTATATCCCCCCAAAATAAAACCAACCAACCAACCAAACAAACAAACAAACAAAAAAGCCCCTCAATTCCAATCTATATACTGTTGTACTATATATAAAAATGAAATTAAAAGATCATATACCTAAATGTAAAACCAGTAGCCACAAATCTTCTAAAAAATCTTTGAGCTTATATAAAAGATTCTTAAGTATAACATAAAGTTCACAACCCAGAAGATTAAAAAATGATAAAGTTAAACCATCAAAATTAAGAACCTTTGCTCTTAGAAATGAAAATGACATTCACAGAATGAAAAGACAGTCTTTTCATTAGAATGAAAAGATGCATGCTCTTAGAATGAAAAGACAGTCACAGACTGGGAGAAGGCATTTGCATATCACATAACTGATAAAGGATTTGTATCCAGGATATAAAAAGAACTTCCAAAACACAGTAACTAGAAAATAACCTAACTTTAAAAATGGGAGCTGGTGTGGTGGCTCATGCTTATAATTCCAGTGCTACAGTTTAGATTTAAAACATCTCCCAATAGTCTCATGTTTGAAAGTAACTGAATCATGATCAGCAAATACAGCTGAATACATTATTGACAGGTAGAGGCTTGATCAGAGGAGGTGAGTCATTGGAGGTGTGACCTGGAAGAGTGTATTCTTCTCCGGGTGCCTGCCTTTCTCACTCCCTCTCTTCTCTGTACCTTTCTGTCTACTTTGACAAGAGCAGTTTTCCTCTACCACGCCCACTCATACTGACATTTCTGCCTTGGACCCTTTGAACCATAAACTGAACCCACTAAAACTGTAAGCTGAAATAAACTTCTGATCCCTTAGGTTGTGGATGTTGGATATTTTGATCTGGTGACAAAAAAAGTGCTTAATATGCTAGCATTCTGGGAGGCTGAGGCAGGAGGTCTACAAGTTTGAGCCCAATTTGGGCAATTTATTGACTTAGCAAGGTCCTGGTTCAAAAAACAAAACAACAACAAACAAACAGGACACTCACTTAAGAAGATACAGAGATGACAAATAAGCATAGAAAAAGGTATTCAGCATCACTGGTTACTTAAGAAATGCAAATTAAAGGTGCAATTGATAGTCCTAATGCATGCAACAGAATTTATTAAAAAGTAGTACATCCATTTTGAAAAAGTTTGGAAGTTTCTCAATTAGGCTCAATATACAACTTACAAATCCTTCACCTTAGTATTTATAAATGCTAAATGAAGACCTACAATCACAGGGAAAAGATCTGTATGTGAAAACCTTAAAAAGCTTTTCTTGTTAATTTTTTAAAAAGCCTGGAAAAAACCTAGATGTCCTTTAATTACTCAATCAATAAACAAACACTATAAGCATGCAATGGACTACTACTGAGTAATTAAAAGGGAAGGAACTACAATATGGATGAATGTTAAATATATTGGCGAAAGTAAAAGAAAACAGACACAAAAGAACTCTGTATGGTATGATTCCATTTATATAGCATTCTGGAAAAGGTAAAAATATAGGGGCAGAAAATAGATCATTAATTTAGGATGACAGAACTGTTGTATAAACCAGTTGTGATGTATGTATCTGTCAGAACTGTTCACCCCATAAAGTAAGTTTTCATGTATGTGAATTATGCCTTAATATAGGCACTATGCATGCACGTTCTCCTTATCCTACTCAGATTCTGACACCCTATGCCAGGTCATTCTTCTGTAGAGATAGTTCCTCACCCTTAATTTTAACTTTTTGAATATATAAACTCTAAGGACTACTGAAAAATAAGAATTATAGAAGCTCAGGGTTGAACTAATGTTGCTTCAATCTTCAAAAGCAGGCAGAAAATGGATGCTGAAATGAAAATAAAATAGATGATTCCTATATTTGACTGGTAATCTTACAGTAAAATATAGTAATATTATTCCTGATAGTACTGAATTACCTGTTATGGTAAAAAAAAATCCTTGTAGTCCAAAATGATTACTATAGATTTATTTTTAACTAAAAATCTGCAACCTTTAGCACTAAGGGATTGCTAATGTAATTCAGAGTACAGTTATGACATTTTAAATCAACTATGTACAAGTATAACTGAAATTATTCTTAAAATAGCCAATATTCAAAAATCAGCATATACAGTTGAATACACAATATATACAATGAACTTGACTATGCCAAAGTATATATTAAGTGAAGGAGATACCTGAAAATATTTACAGTAATTATCTCTGGATGGTATGACATGAATAATTTTTTTCCTTCTGAATTGTACCTTTTACATTTTCTAAATTTATTTATAAGCATGTAGTAAATTTTAAGTGAGAAAATAAATTTTAAGACATTACTTAGCATCCATCTTCATAGTGCTATAAGAATTACAAAGTTAAATAAGGATAGATCTCACTTTTAGTGAGCTAATATTGTAACAGCTTCCCATACCCATGACCAACGAGTGAGTCTCTTTTTAATGGGCAAACTGTCACCCTAGAAGCAAGCAAATAAAAATTTCAGGAGCCTTGAGAAAGGACACTGTCATCGGACTAAGAGAGAATCAGCATTGGCAGCATGGGTAAGGATAACATTTATTAAGTACTAATTATGCTCCAGGTACTGTAAGTACATCTCCTTATTCAATCATCAGAGAAACTCTATGGGATCTTATTATTTTCTTCTTTACAACTCAGAAACTGAGGCACTAAATATTTACTTTATCTGTGATCAGTTTGTGGTAAAAACAGGATTTTAATATGGGCAACTAAATCTATATGCAAGTATGGATTGGATGGCTTATAAAAGAATGGACCCTCACAATCAAAAGGGCAAAGGACTGCAAAACAATGACTTCACATCTGTCTAATCTGGCAAAGACCAATATAGGCACCTAGTTCTATATACAAGATCAAAAGCAATAAATCTCACAAAAAAATCTATGATTGTAGGATCTTCGAGAAGAGACAGATTTCCATTGAGTAGTAAAATGTAGGATGATTTAGTGGACAGTAAGACTATTAGAAAGATTCAGGTGGTTGGTTGCAGTAATCTAGGCAAGATAAGAAGGGAGCCCACAGCAAAGAATTTCTGTCTTCTATTGGCCAGGGTTGGTATATTAAACATGTGGATTACATTGTATGCTTCCCATAGAACCACATCTCACGCCTTATTTTCCCATAGCAGACCCACCCTGAGTAATACCGATACTAGCAGGTGAGAAGTTGGGGACTGAAAAACATTAATGCAACTCTGATACTTAGACCTCATAATCACTCCCTCTTTAACTTTCTCTCTCTTTTGCTCAAGTTAGGTTAAGGAACAGCTCATATTAGGTTAAGGGTCAAACACAGAGGAAGGTCAAACAAAAGGATTTTTATGAGTATATAGAGCATAGATACCCAAGTGAGACTCCTAAACTCAGCATCAGAGAATGAGAGACTGGCCATCTCTTTGACCACAATCCTTCAGTTACAAAGAAGAGCTAGTGGAAAAGGAAAGAGCACATTCACAACATTCACCGTATATAAGTCTCACTATGCATCAAATGCCTGCTGGAAAAGAAAGAAGTTTCCTCTATTGGGAGACATCTGTTCTAGAGGCTGAGACAGTTTGCCATAACAAGGACATTCCTTGTTCAAGGCAGGAGGACCACACATAGGACTGAAGATCAGGGAAAATGATACAAAAATCACAGGAGACTATGGATGCCAAGTGCTTCAGCAGTTTATGGTCTGCCTCAAGGGACTAACCTCTGGCATTTTTAGTGAGGGATTTCTGGGAACTGAAAAGATGCTGAGCATCTTGAAGGCACCTTCATCATGACTTATTTTCTTCCTGGAGGGCACTCGGTACATAATTAAGCATTCAGTAAGTAACAGCCTTAATATAGTTACTATGTGTCAGGCACTGTGCTAAGCATTTTTATATACCATTTCAATATCCGATAAGGTAGGATTTATTAATAAACCCACTATTTAGATGAAGAGAAAGAGGGCAGAGGATTAGTAACTTTCAAATTATTGAAGGACTCTGGAAAAGGAAGAATGTATGCTGGTAGGGATCCTAGTATGGGGTGTGTGCATGTGTACATATGTATATCTATTGAGCAGTTATTAATAATGTTAAAAATTAACCTTAGTAATTATTTCTTGCCTATCCTCCAATACCGTCCCTCATTTTGGTAGATTTTTATTTGTTCTCAAGACCTCTTCTTTTTTAATCTATCCCTTACTGCTCACTTCAGTGTTTAGATTCCTTTAATTTTCCTTCTATGTGCTCATGAGAAAGAGAGAAAGAAAGAAAGAAAGAAAGAAAGAAAGAAAGAAAGAAAGAAAGAAAGAGGAAGGAAGGAAGGAAGGAAGGAAAAAAGAAAAGAAAAGAAAAGAAAAGAAAAAGAAAGGAAGGAAGAAGAGAAGAGGAGAGGAAAAGAAAAAAAGAAAAGAAAAAAGAAAAGAAAAGAAAAGAAGAAAAAAGAAAAGAAAAGAAAAGAAAGAAAAGAAAAGAGGAAAAACTGGTGAATGAAAGAATGCATGCTTTGATAACTTGATGGTTTGGTATCTGAAATTGTATTAGAGGTCTTTCTTTCAAGGAAACAAGAGGCACTGATATTCGGCAGTGATAAACTGAAAGAAAAGGTTGATGTGGACTCCTAACCCTTAAGGCCAGGGAAGGCTGAAGGAATCAGTGTAATCATCACATGGCCAATCAGTGTGTAGACATTGACAACCAAGTTACCTTTTTTTTTGGACTGGGGATCGAACTCATGAACTCATGCTTGCCAGGCAGGCACTTGTGCCACTAAGCTAAATCCCCTGCCCAGGTCATATCTTTTAAAGCTTGGCTCACACAGAGAAATGAGGGTAATTAGAGGAGGCAGACCACAAGACTACAGGATTTTAAATACCCATTCTAGACAGCAGAATCCACCTACTAAACCATCTGCTCTTGAATGTTAAGCCTCTTTTTCCATACTGCAATACTGTTTGAGTTCATACAATGACAGTTATGCCAAAATTAGCAGTTCCCAAAGTCCTGTTAAGTTTTTTTCTCCTAGCACTTCCCACACTTTTATTCTTTAATTTACTATTACTTCCCCTTCTTTTCTATACTGTAATCTAAAGTGTCCAATGAGGAGAGGAGGGACTTAGTTTTGTTAGAGGGTTAGGCATAGGTTGTTTCTCTTGCTTTCTGCTCCATTCCCAAACAATAATTTTCTGAATATGAAATGAGGCTGTTTGTGTCCCTCTGCCTTAACCCATCATTTAATTATACCTAACATCATAGGACTTTCACTTTGCCTTATTTTACTTTCACAATCATTCTGTGAAACAGCAACATACAGATCATTAATGTCCCATGTATGTATATAAAAATCACTAAGGCTTAAATTAAGTGATTTGTGCTGGTGCAGGAACAATTTAATACCAGTTCATGTACTGTGGAGATACTGGGAATCTGAGTCACACCACCGCCTCAGGTTAAGTCACTTAACCTATTTGTATCTAATCTCTAAAACAGGGATGAAAGTACCAACTTGCTTCTCAGAGAAAGTACAGAGATTAATTAGCTAGTAAGTAATTATAAAGGGATTTGGAAATTCCAAATGTTACGTAAATGTTTTAATGACCTTTTAATGTTAAGATTCCCTTAGACGTCTAGCTAAATTTATCTGTCAGCTTTTATATTTTCCTTGGTTTGGAGAGTACATCACTGGATTGAGCTAGTATAGACAATATGCCCAGCTCTTCTAAATTGTTCCTAGGTGCTGACCCTACTACTTGTAAGTCCTACCTCTGCTGGCCCTCCTGTACTTGAGTCCAAGCAGATGGACTGTTGTCTATCTAATAAGGCAACCAGAAAATACAGGAAGGAGGACTGGCTCATGCTCATGCTCCGTAGGGGCTGCGGAGATGATCACAAGCAGCCTCCAACTCTTATCCTGAAGGCTCACCATAAAACACCATTAGTAATTTCCAGTATACTCAAACATGTATAGTATGGTACTGGTGAGTAAAAAATGACCCAAATTTATAATTAAGTCTTTGGGTTGTATTTTATCCTATTCATTGAAGTTCATTTAACTTGCTTTATAATAAGTGTAAGTATATTACATTGCAAAGAGAAATTGATGACAATTAAAAATAATATCAAAGCCGGGGATTTAGCTCAGTGGCTTACGCGCCTGCCTGGCAAGCGCAAGGTCATGAGTTCAATCCCTGGTACCAAACAAAAACAAACAAACAAACAAACAAACAAACAAAAAATATATATATATAAAACCAATTTACTTTGTAAGAAAAGAAATCTCTAAATCCTAAGAGAGACAAGTTGTACAAGGAACTCTGTTATGGTGTTAATCCAAAACATTGTGCTTTGGGTGTGTAGTTCATCAGTTTTGTGACTCTAAGAAAATGATTTTCCCTTTCCTTTCTGGATTTTACTTTTCCAAATCTGTGAAACAAAGATAATGGCTTTTGACTAAAATCTCTCTCAGCAGAAAGACAGTTTAACACAGGAATGACATTCATGTTGTATATCTAGTTCCTTCATTTGAAAAATAAAAAGTCTATATCAAATTATTAAATTCTAAAATGCCCATGAGTTTTAAATTCTAAATCATGGCTTTCCTATCAACTGGAATGCTACTCTTCTCTTTGATATCAACAGTTGACTTACTTTTTTTTTTAAGTTTTGGAGACAGGGTCATGCTGTGTATTCCAGGCTGATATTTAACTTGCTGTGTAGCCCAGGATGGTTGGCCTCCAACTCATGGTAATCCTTTTACTTCAGCCTCCAAAGTGCTGAGATTACAGGCCACCACTGCTGGGTGACTGACTTATATCATCTCCATTAGTCTCACCTCAAGGAGGTCTACTCTGCCTTCTTTAGCCAAATCAAACCAAACCAAACCAAACCAAACCAAACCAAACCACAAAAACTCCTTTTTGTAAATCTTTGGACTCAAAACACTCAAACTTTAGGCAAGTGAGTAAAGAACTAAGTTATGAGTATAGTTTATAAAAGATAAATATCTGACTCATCCCTTTGGTTAGATTATGAAACTAGCTCAGGCTCTCCCCATACAGTATTCCTATGAATATTAGATTGCAAACAGAGTAAGCCAGAAGGGTTAGCATCTCTGATTACTACCCCTGTTAAGGTTTGCTTCTAAGCATCCTTGTATAGTTTACAATTTAATTTTTTGCCTTTGTAAACTGGAGCCCTTCTGTATATATCATCTAATGCAAGGCCTTTTTTGAATTAACATTTGGAAAAAGAACATGTGTTTCTATTTTATTATTAAATACATTTATAAAGACAGAAAATATTCTTAGATCTACTAGAAGTCTGGTTTTTGTTTGTTTTTTAAAAAGCTAGAATCCTGTGACACTCCAGAAGGATAGAATTCTTAATGCAAACACTCAGATGGACCAAGGCGTAATAGGGTTTGCTGGGTAGACAGCAATTGTATAGCTTAGGAATTCAGATTTGCCCCTCTGACCACCTTGGGGGTAAACACATTGCTGTCTTTTCCCAGTTAGTTGGTGAGCTTGGCATTTGTTAAGAAGGACATTTTAAAATACAGACCATGCCAGTTACTACAATAGTCTTGTTTCAAGACAGCTTGTTTATAAACATAGCCACTTTCTACTTTAATTTCTCTCCTTTTTCAGTTTGTTTGAGGTTCAATTCTCTTCAGAGCATAAGGACATTTCATATTACTGCCTGGAAATGTGTATTAAAATAATAAGAGGTACCACAAATGTATATTGTGTAAATATGTAGTTTATATATATATACTAGTAATTAAGGAAAGGACATCAAAGCAATAAGAACTTGCTATTATATAGGTTAGAATTCCAAAATAAATTTAAAATGCTTGATGTCTGTAAGGTTTTGGTAAAATAGACGCACTCCTGGATTACAAATAGTACTCTACAATGACAAATCATAAAAAAGCAATTCTCTCTTGGTGCAATGATTCTACTCATAAATTTACCTGAAGAGAACAATTTAATAGACTAAAAATACTATATGCATAACTATGTATGTTACAAAATTTTCAGGATAAAAAAAGAAAACAAAACAAAATTGGAAACAAGCTATATACATGAATCTCAATTAGGGTACAAGTATTCTTTTATCAGGGAGAGAAGTACATCCCTCAGTGAATTCCCTAAGTATGGGCACAGCCAACAGGTGGTAATTCTATATAAGTTTAACATGTCTTTCAATCAATTATTAATGTTAAAAGTAAAATGAATACTTTGAGATTACTGATAATATGTTTTCAGAGGCAATTTGTCTGTACATTTGTTAGGTAAATGAGAAACAATGGAATTGATAACCAATGTATAAAATTAAAATAATTAAGAGAGAATATAATCTATGTTACATATGTCACAGACTGAAAGTAATTTCAGTTACAAAATACCCTAAAGATGTATCTACTTTCCATAATTCATCTTTGTAATGTTAACTTTTAAAACCAAAATATAAAAATAGAAGCAGGAAAAGGATAAAAATAAAAGAAAAAACACAAAATGTCATGGTAAGTTGTACAAATAAAATGTCAGAAATAAAAATGTGGTAGTGATTGTTGGCCTAATTTTTTTTGAGACAATCTCTCTTTGTAATCCAAGCTGGCCTTGAACTTACTATGTAGCCTGGGCTGGCCTTGATAGTCTAAATTTATCAATTAAAAGAAGTTTTAAGATTGTATTGATAAGCAAATATAATTATATGCTGTTCATATGACATAATTCTAAAAAGTAAGTGGGAAGACACAGAAAGTTTGAAGTTAAGCAAAGAGGCACAGTGAACAAATACTTAAAAAAAGAAAGTTAACAGCACAGACTATAATCCAAAATTATTAGAAATCAAGAGGTCCACTACATACTGGACATAAAACTTTTAATTGGCTAAAAAGACATAAAACTTCTAAACATTTACATTCCCCAAAAAATGGTATCAAAATATACAACTATACAAAAAACTGACATAATTATAAAGATAAGTTGATACATCAAAATTATAAAGGGACATTTTAGCACTCTTCTTTCAGTAATTGATAAAGCATATTTTTAAGAAATTATAAAAATGGAGATTTAAGTTGCAAATTATTACATATGATCTACTCCATGCATTCATTTACTGGAGAATACATTGTAGGGCATTTGCTAAAATTGGCCACAAAGATGCCATAAAGCAAACTTCAAACAAATACCACATAAGTCATTACAATACAATTATAAATAATTTAAATCTGCATGTCTTTTTTTAAAACAAGATATTCTTTCTTGGGAAGAAAGGCTTATATTTTACTCAATTTGCAAAACAACATCATTGAGCAAAAAAGCTAAGATGATGACTTCATTTTAGCATTATACATCAAAGGCAGCTCCCCAGTGATACTTGCCACGTTAAGAGTAGTAGTACCACAGAGGAATGGCATTTGCTAATGTTAAAAAGTTTGAAAGAACAAGGTATTGGTGGGTAAGGTATGACTGAAACATAGTATGAGAAGGAAACGATAGAAAAGAGACTGTTCCAATAGATTGGAGTTTGGAAGTTTGGGTTTTATTAAGGAGAAAGAAGTTTGATTTTTAGTTTCTTTTTAAAATTTTACTGTTTAAGGAAAAGAAGGCACTTAAAAAAAGCCTCAGTGTGGGCAAGAAGAGATAAGGTAAGGGAATGGAGTTGGCATCACTTGGTTAATTCAACCTATGCCCCTATGTCTAGAAGAATGAGTTAAATGAAAGAAAAAGAGGAATCAAAGAGAAATATGATTTTTGTTAATTTGGGTGACTGGATAGCCTTCCTTTAGTAGGCAAAAGGAGTACAGAAAAAACAATAGGAGAAACAGTAAAAAGCATGGTGTTCAAGATTAATTGTATTTTAAGTACTAGGGAGACATCCTCAGGGAGATTTTTGACAGTGACAGGAGAATTTAGAGGAAACATCAGGAAGCAAAGGGAAGGTTTGGAGCTAGAAAGATTGAAATCGGTTGAAATAGGATCAGGTTATCATTTACCTAAAAGCTACTTTTTGTGACAAAGGGACAAAGTTCAGTTAAATAACTTATGGTTACAACAATAAACAAGACAGCTCTTTTCAGATCTCAGGAATCATGAGAGGGAAACAGACAATGAGTCCCCTGACAAAGGCTGTAAAGCATCCTATAAAAAGAAGAGGAGATGATCCACAGAGATTCTATTTTCATTCCTTTATACCTGACTCTGTATGAAAATATATGCTACAGAGTCATTTGCAAAAGCAAAAATGAGATACGATCAAAATGTCCAACAAAGATTGGTAAATTATAATATTAATTCAAATTATTTTTCAAAAATATGCCTATTCAAAGAAATAGATACCACATCCACTTAACAATTTTCAGTAAAATTTCCATTGATGGGAAAACTTTGGCTTTATTTATTTATCTATTTATTTTGGTACTAGATATAATTTTATCAATGAAAGGGATTCCTGCAGACAAGCATCCCCATCTCAACACGTTCTAGAAATTTAAAAAATCAGTTTACTGTACAATGTATCTTAGGTGGAAAAAACAAAAAAAAGGAATAGAACAATCAGGGAATAAAGGGGTGAATGCAGATGGAAAGGCAAGATTAGCATTATTGCCCACAACCTATTCATAGACTGAGGAAAAAGAGAGTTCAGGAGGCACTCCATTTGATAAACTATTTTCAGGAGCATCCTTGTCTAACATCATATCCCAAATTTGTTTACTATGAAATGCTTTAACCACCTGTCACTCATCAGAATGCTACTGAACTATGATCCAATTGAACATATTTTGAGAAATAAGAGTAAAATTTAAAAGAAAAGTTTGAGAACAAAGTAGCTTTGGATAGGGAAAAACCAGTAGAAAGATACTAAGGCTGAATTTGGAAGGTCAGAATTTTTAAATTAATTATATTGGTAAGTTTTAGATTCATATAAAGCAATCACATTCACCATAGGAAATTTGTACCTGTACATGATACATCTTGATTCTTCTTTTTCGATTCCCCTTTCCTCCCCCTCTTTTATAAACCCCTCTTTATAAAAGCCTTGTTTCCATTTCTCTCCTTCTTTTCTCTTTTCTTTTTTTTCCCTTCCTTCCTTTCCTCGTTTTCCCTAGCCCCCTTTCCCATTTGAACATTTTCTTCCCATTTCCCAATGTCTGTTATACATTTTGGTTCTTATTTACATTTTCAGTTTCTCACACTAGGAAACCATGTGATATTTGAACATGTGTGTCCAATTTATTTCACTTAAAGAGAATGGTCTCAAGGTTCACCTATTTACCCAGAAATATTTCAAGTATATCCTTCTTTATGGCAGAGTAGTACCCCATGGTATAAAATATCGTATCTTTTTTAGTCATTCATTAGTTCATCAGCCTTTGGGCTATTTCCAAGATTTAGCAGTTACAAACTGTGCTGCTTTAATCATGGATGTGCATGTACTGCTGTGATATGATGCTTTTGATTCTATTAGGAAGATACCAAGAAGGGGAAGAGTTAGGTCAAATGAAACCTCTAGTTTTAGTTTTTTGAAGAATCTCCACACTGATTTCCACAGTGGTTGCATCAGTCTACACTCCCACCAACAGTAGAAAAGGTGTCCTTTTTCCCTACAGCCCTGCCAGTATTTGATATTGGTTGATTTCCTGATAACAGACATTCTTTCTGGAGTGAGGTGAATCTTAGTGTTGTTTTAATTTGCATCTCTCAAATGCCTAGAGATGCTTAACATTTTTTCATATATTTATTTGCTGTTTGAGATTTTTTCATGTAAGAAGTGTCCATTCATTTCAAATGCCCATTTTTGGATTGGGTCTTTAAATTTGGGAGGGTCTGATTTTTTTCAATTCTTTATACATTCTAGATATTAGTCTTTTGTCTAAGGAACAGCAAGCAAAAAATTTTTTCCCACTGTGTGGGTTGTTTCTTTTCTCTGCTGGTCATTTCTTTTGCTGTGTGAAAGCTTTTTAATAAGATGAGATCCCAGTTGTTTATACTTTTTATAACATTTGCTGTGCAATAAAAAATGTTACCTGATGTCTTTGCCTAGACCAGTGTCTCCAAGAGTTTTACCTCTTCTATCTTTCAGCAGATTTAGTGTTTCTATTTTAACATTTAGATCTTTGATCCATTTAATTTTAGTTTAGTGCATGGTGAGAGATATGCATTGTTTTAATTGGAGTGATTTCTTTAGGCAATTAAAGCATATTATTTTATCTTATTTTAGTGCAATTTTTCTTGCGTAAACCAGGAATAATAACTTATCTCACCTGTTTTACAGAATCTCATACACTAGTTGTATGAAATGCTGGCAGTGAAGATCTTACACAATGGACCTCTAAATTTCAACGCTTTAATGACTTCATCCACACAATTAAATGAAATTTTTAAAAATATTACTGCTAGGTACGAACAAAGAGAAGAAATAGTTCATACAAGAAGCTTACATTATCTGATAACATAAGATACACAGGACTAAGTGAATTTACACACTCAGTTTTTACACACAGACTACCAGTGTTGCTAGCAGTCAGAGGACAGAAATGAAAGTTGGACGGAAGAGCTACAGTTTGCTTGGGTATTGAAGTACTGTTGGGAGATGGTCAGACAAAGGGTATTTCAGGCACTAAAAAGATAAACGAAAGCAAGAATAAAGATGATGTGTCATTAAAAGTGAAGAAATAGGCTCAATGTGTGTGTTGGAAAATAGTGGTTTAAAAACAGTCAAACAATACCTTTCACAAAGTTACTATGAAAATCAAGAATCTTAAAAGATCACGTAACTGTGACATGACACCTTCTTTATTAAATAAAAGGGACTAGGAGATTCAGATAGAATTAACAAGCACATTTCTGAACAGTGCTGTTGAGAAATGAAGTGAATATATGAAGAATCACTTCACAGGAGTACAGGGCTTTCCCATTTGTGATTTCCATATTCTAACCCTTTCAGCTACAGTCTTAATACATGTCTTCTTTACTGCATAGTAAAGAGCCTTGCTCTCTCCACTAGCTTTTTCACAACACTACAGTCTCTGTCTCATTTTTCTTGCTGCTGGTGTTATCATCTATTACATTTATCACATACCATTCTATATTATAGCTTATCATTTTACATGTCTATTATGCCCCATGTCCTATTCAAGAGGCCTGTAAACTCTTCAAGGATAACACTGACACACAAAAATGCTTAACAGTTTTGGAAGTTTTGTTTGGTTTTTGGAGACAAGGTCTTGCTAAGCATTTCAGGTTACCTTGAACTCATTATGTAGCCCAAACTGGCCTCGAACTGGCAGTGAACTTCTTGCCTCACCTTCCTGAGCACTGGGATTACAGGTGTTCAACACCATGCCCTGCAAATATGCTTAACAGAAGCAACAGATGTAAGACAACGTTTAAAGCTTCTAAACTGACCATTGTAATTCTGCCCATTCCTGAGAAAAAAGAATTTCTAGTCACATTCTTTTAATAATTTTTTTATTTTATGGAAAAAACAAAATTTCATAACAAGATAATAGGAGAGTAACAATAATTAACACAGTACATGTTGTTATCTTTAAAGTAGTTGTGCCAGTGATACAACAGGTCAGGGTACAAGATATGGGCATAAAAATTTCTGCAATCAATATTAGCACCAATCTTCCTTTTTAACTAACTAAGAGACATTAACAGTATAACTGATTTGCATTTTTACCCTTTGCCCTACTGTCCTTTCCCCTTGCATCAATCCTAGTTCCTTTGTCCTTCTGAGTAATTTCCTCCCATTTTATATTTATCGTACATTTTAGACCTTATTTACTCTTTCAGTTTCTCACACAAGGAAGACATTATGATGTTTACACATGTGTGTCTGATTTATTTCACTTATAAGTACAGTCTCATGTTGCACCCATTTACCTATAAAAGTCTCCAGCTTATCCTTCCTTATGACTGAGTAATACTCCATTCTATAAAAATGCCACATTTTTTAATGCATTCCTCAATTGATGGGCATTTGGGTTGTTTCCTAGATTAAATCTACTGGAAGAGAAAGTAGGTAGAAATCTTGAAGATATGGTGTAGGCAAAGAGCTCATGGAGACAATCCAGTCATATTTTGTGGAATCAAAAACTCACATCTAAAGAGTTTATTTAGATCACTGAGCCGAACCAAAATGGACTGAAATGGTCTTCTCCTGATTAGATCAAGCAGCCTCTTGGCTAATCAAAGTGCCTAACCCCTTCAGGAATACTTGACACTTAGCAGTATTATTGGTATTGATTGATGCTTGCAGGCATGGGGCAACTGTAGAACAGGGCTGTTAAGAGCAGGCCATTCATACACCAGAGGATGAATAAATGGTTTGAAATAGTCTGAATCTTGATTGTCTGTGAACTTGGAAAATGACCACCTGGTTACAATACTCTGCGGGAAAAGGGAAATAAAAATCATACCCCGGGATTGACTTTTTACTCTATCTTGAATTTGGGCTTCCAAAAATCACTAAATATTTGGTTTTCAAATACAGCATAATTTTCAACATATGTTCCTGAAAGACATCTACCAATAAATTCAAGTATTTTAGTTTTGCAGAATCCCCTTGAAATTTCATACCAGCACTGTCCCTGTCTCAGAACTGTTCTGACATGTTTGGCTCAAGATGACTCAGTCAATTAGTAATGCTACTCCACAGGCAAAGGGGATGGGATTTCTGCGACTCTTGAAAGACATGGTTATTTTCCTTGCAGTATTCAGATCTAGTGCAAAGAGATAATGTAGCATGCAAAGGTAGACAATGAAATTCTGAGGATTCTAGGATCTATAACCTCAATTGACCACACTGCTCTTTGGCACACTATCAACAGTAGGAGACTGGTACCATACTTAAATACAGCAAAGTACAGTAGTAGTCATGTTCCTATTTCTGGAATGATTTTCAACTTGCTAGATAGAAAGATAACATGGCTATAAACACTATACAGAGTTAATATTTCGGGAGACTTCAAGGTGGAAAGTTAGATTTGGAAAATAAAAGAAGTCATAATGGCTCATTTAAAATAGAAATCAGTGAAAGCACTGTGTTAGGCAGAGGCCATCCAGGTGCTTCATTCATTGATCTTCTCATTCATAAACACTTATGAAACACATACAAACATGGCAGCAATGGTAAGTGGAAAATGCTTAACTCCTAAAGTTCAATATATCGTTAAGGTGGAAATTTGTCCAAGCTAGGAAGGTACAGTAATGTGCTGTTTGCCAGGCATCTATAATTGGAATGCCATCTCCCTTCCTTTTGATCACAAGCTAAATATGCCTTTTTATCAGCATATTTACATAAGGAAAATTTACAAAGAAGCTAACACATAGAAAATGAACAAAACAAAATTAGAAAACTGACTATATATGAAGTAAAGTCATTTGCTGACAACAGAAAGCAAGTTACAAATGAGAATCTAAATATGTTCCAGAGTTGACTCTGTCCTTCTTACCCATGCCCGCTGCTTGACCTCTGAATCTCTGTGTAATTGCCAGTTTGTGTCGGACTTCACATATTGGGACTTTTTGGTTTCTGCTCTGTATAATATATTTCTACAGAGTTTGACATTGTGGCAGTGGGGGCTGTAAAATGAGTGCTCCTTGGAGGCTGCTGCCTTGAAGTGTGGGTAGAGAAGAGGCAGAAAAGAGCCAAGACTGAGAAAGAAAGAAAACAGAATTTTCTCTCACTTTTGGACTTGGGAAACATTTGCCTTAAAAAAATAATTTAGTTCAGATATAATTTACATGCCATATAATTCACCCATTCAAAATATGCAACTTACTGCTCAATGGCCTTTATGATATTCACAGAATTATGCAATTGTGACCACAGCACTTTAGAGTATTTTCTTCAAAAGAAATTATTCCATTTTCAGTCACCTCTCATTCCTCTGGCCACCACTATTCTACTTTCCATCTTTACAGATTTGCTTATTCTGGATATTCATAGAAATGGAATCATGTAATACGTTGTATTTTGTGGCTTCCTTCTTTCACTTTCATCCAGGTTGTAGCATGTATGATTAAGTCATTCCTTTTTGTTGTTGAGTAATACTCCGCTGTATAAATCTTATTTAAACATTCATCAGTTCCCAGGCATTTGGGGTTTTTTATTGCTACTGTGAATAATGCTGCTGTGAACAATTGTCAACAAGTTTTTGTGTGGACATATGTTTTGCAATGGTATTTCCAGGTCAAGTGGAAACTACCAGACTACTTTGGAGAGTGACCAGATCATTTTATAGTTGCCCCAGCAAAATATGAGTTTTTCCACATCCTCTCCAGCAATTACTGTTGTCTGTCTTTTGATTATAGCTAACTTAATAGGTGTAATGTTATCTAGTATAGTTTTTAATTTTAAGTTCCTTAATGATTAATGATGTTAAGCATTTTGTCATCTGTTTATCACCTATTTGCATATTTTCTTTAGAGAACCTATTCAAGCCATTTTAAAATCTGGAGACAGATAGGTGTACAGAAGGAGAAGGACAGGTTTAAAAATCATTAATACCAGTAAAATAGGTTGGAAAATTTAATTTGTGATAGATGAATTGCTGGAAGCTCAGTGTAGACAAGTTTGAGAATTAAAAACTACAAAGTACCCAGTCTTACAGACTATCTTACCTTCTTTGAGTTTTACCTCTAGAAGAAAAGAGGATTCAAACTCAATAAGCTTCTACCAAAGAAAACTGAAACAAACAAACAAACCAAACCAAACAAGGGCAAATTAAATCCAAAACAAGCAGAAGGAAAGAAACAAAAATTGGGATATACCAGTAACATTCAAAATAAAAAACTTGATAGAGAAAATCAACAATCATCTGATTCTTGAAAAAGATAAGTAAAATTAATAAACTAGCCAGGCTACAGAACTAAAAAAGATTAAGCACAAACTACTAATATCAGAAATAAAAAAGCAGCTAACACACTAAGACACCAGAAGAATAATGAAAGATTTTTATAGGAAGTAATGAGCAATTATACAACAGGGTACAAGATATAAGATTAATATACAAATGTCAATTGCTATCTTATGTACTGGTAATGAAGAATAGGTGCTGGGAATTAAAAATACAGTACCATTTACAATAGTTGTCTGAAAAATGGAAATATCTAGGTCTAATAAAACACATACAAGGTTTAGATGACAAAGTAACAAAAATCTAGGGAAAGAAATCAAAGATGTTATAAAGGAATGGGAGCCATTTCATGTTGATGGATAGGAAAACTGAATAATGTCAAGATGTTAGTTCTTCCAAAAAATGATATATAGATACAATTCCAGTCAAAATCTCAGCAAATTATTTTATGGAAACTGATAAATTGATTCTAAAGTTTATATAGAAAGGCGTAAGATTCAGGGTAGTTATCACAGTACTGAATGATAAGAACAATGTTAAAGAATTAACCCTACCTGACTTCACAACTAAAGCCACGTTAGCTGGATGGAGTGGCACATGCCTATATTCCCAGCATTCTGGGAGCCTGAGCAGAGTGACTGGGAGTTCAACCTCAGCCTGAACAATTTAGAAACTTAGCAAGACCCTGTCTCAAACAAACAAAACTCATCAATCAAAAGAAACACACTGGCAGGATGGATCAAGAAGCAAGACACAACAATATGCTGCACTCAAGGGACACATTTAACCCAAAAAGCAATTTGCAAACTAAAAGTCATATGATGGAAAACAATTCTCCATGCAACAGGAATCCAGAAAAAAGGAGTAGCTATTCTATTTGAAGACAATGCAAATTTTATGCCAAAACTAATCAAAAGAGACAAACAAGGTCACTACATACTCATTGAGGGAAAACTCTAAGAAGAGCTAACAATCATAAACATTTATATATTAAACTCTGGTTCACCCAACTACATAAGAATTATCTGATAAGAAAAACCAAATAAGCACTAACACAGTTACAGTAGAGGATCTTAATACCCCATTCACAAATGGATAGATTGACTAAACAAAAAACCAACAAAGAAATATTAGAATTAAACCAAGCCTGTGAACAAATGGACTTGGTAGATGTTTGCAGAGTGTTTCACCCCAAAACATCAGAGTATATATTCTTTTCAGCTACACAGAGAACGTTCTCCAAAACAGATCATATATTAAATAACAAAACATGTTTAAGTAATTGAAATCATACTATGCATACTGTCTGCCCATAGTGCAATGAAACTGGAAATCAATGACAAAGGAAACCATAAAAACTACATTAGCACATGGAAATTAAACAACCCCCTACTGAATAATCAATGGGTCACAGAGGAAATTGAATACTACATATGATTAAATGATAGTGCCACCACAACATACTGAAATTTTTGGGATGCAATGAAAGCAGTTCTAAGAGGGAAATTTACAGTGATGAACTCAAACTTCTATAAAAGGAAGAACAAATGAAACCCAAAGCTTATACAAGGGAGGAATTTATAAAGAGCAGAGATTAATGCAGTACAGACTAAGAAAATAATACAAAGACTCAATGAATCAAAAGTTGGTTCTTTGAAAGAATAAACAAAATTGATAAACCATTAGCCAATCTCAATAAAAAGAGGAAAGAAAGAACACAAAGTCAAGCAATTAGGAATGAAAAGAGGGAAATCACAATGGATCCCAAAGAAATCCAAGCAATCATCAGTATCTACTATAAGAACCTATATTCTAATAAGATAGAAAACAGAAGAAATAGACAGGTTCCTAGACAAAATAAAGTTGCCAAAACTAAATAAAAAAGATATAAAAATTCTAAATAAACCAGTATCAGCCAATGAAATTGAAAATGTAATAAAGAATTTACCAACAAAGAAAAGCCTAGGCCCTGATGAATTCATTAGTAAATTCTACAAGAAATTTCAAGATGAACTACTGCCAATGATGTGGAAACTCTTTACAGAAATTGAAAGGGAAGCAGTACTTCCAAAGTCATTCCTGGAAGCAAGTATTATCCTGATTCCAAAACCAGAGAAGAACCCAAAAAAGAAAGAAAACTGCAGACCAATTTCCCTAATGAACATTGATGCAAAAATCCTTAATAATACATTGGCAAACAGAATGCAGCAAATTATCAGTTGATCACACTTGATGTAGATCAAGATCACACAGCACGATCAAGTAGGATTCATCCTAGGGATGCAGGGATGGTTCAAATCCCTGCATCCCTTTATTGCAAATCAATAAATGTAATACATTAACAGAATCACAGACAAAAATCACAAGATCATTTTAATAGATGCAGAAAAAGCATCTGACAAAGTCTAACACCCATTCATAATAAAGACCCTACAGAAAATTGGACTACATGGTCTTTATCTCAGTCTTACAAAAGCCACCTATCACAAACCAATAGCTAATATCATACTAAATGGTCAAAAACTGAAAACTTTCACTCTACAATCAGAAATGAGACAAGGATGTCCACTATCACTACTTCTACTCAATATAGTTTTTGGAAACATTAGCAAGAGCAATTAGACAAGAGAAAAAAATTAAAGAAATAAAAATAGGAAAGGAAGAAGTTAAATTATCACTATTTGCAGATGCCATCTCTACATAGAAGACCCCAAAAACTCCACCAAAAACTTTGTAGATTTAATAACCAAATTCAGTAGTGTAGCAGGTATAAAGTCAACACTCAAAAGTCGATAGGATTTCTGTACACAAACAACAAACCCACAGAGAGAAAAACTAGGGAAAGCAAACTCTTCACAATAAAAAAAAAATACTTAGGAATCAATCTAACAAAGGATATAAAAGATCTGCGCAGTGAAAATTACAGTACCTTAAAAAAGGCAATTGAAGAAGATAACAGAGAAAGGAAAGACCTCTCTTGCTCTTAGATAAAAAGAACCAAGACGGTGAAAATGGACATACCCCCAAAATTGTGATACAATCAAAATACCATTAGCATATCTTACAGATCTAGAGAAAACACTCTTCACCAGAAAAGACCTAGAATATCAAACTTAATTCTGAGTAAGGGAGCATCACAATCCCAGACCTGAAATTATACTACAAAGCTACTATGATAAAAAAAGCAAACAAACAAACAAACAAACACAAGGCCTGAGGATCAGTGGAACAGAATGAAAGATGCAGACACATCCCCAAACACATTCAACTACCTTATCTTTGATAAAGCCAAACATGTTCACTGGAAGAAAGATAGTCTCTTTAATAAATGGTGCTGGAAAAACTGGCTCTTCACATGCTGAAGACTAAAACTAGACCCATGTCTATTATCATGCACTAAAGTCAAAATGGGTCAAAGATCTAAATACTAAAACAGAAACACTAAATCTACTAGAAGAGAAAATAGGCAGAAATCTCAAAGACATTAGATATAGATAGAAACTTCATGAACAAAACCCAGACTGCTAGGGAAATAGTACAAAGAATCAACAAATGAGATCCTACCTTATTAAAAAACTTCTGCACAACAAAGCAAATCACCAGCAGAGTGAAAAGACAATCCACAGAGTGGGAAAATAACATAGCCAGTTATCCCACAGGCAACTTATATCTAGAACATACAAAGAGTTAAAAAAAATTGGGTCCCCCATATTCAAAGATCCAATCCATAAATGGGCACCTGAGATGAATGTGTACTTCTCAGATAAAGAAATACAAGTGGCAAATAAATACATGAAAAATGTTAGACATAATTGGTCTTTTGAGAGACGCAAATTAAAACAGCACTGGAATCCCATCTCACCCCAGAAAAAATGGTTATCACTAAAAAATCAACTGACAACAAATGCTGGAGGGGCTACGGGGGAAAAGGAACCTTTCTCCATTGTTGGTGGGAATGTAGACTGGTACAACCACTGTGGAAATCTGCGTGGAGAATCCTTTAGAAACTAGGATTAGAGGCCCCATTTGAACAAGCTAGTCCCCTTTTTGGTATCTTACCAGAAGAATTAAAAACATTATACCACAGCAATATATATGCACCCAGGTTCATATCAGCATAATTTGTAATAGCTAAACTATGGAAATAATCCAGGTGCCCATCAACTGACGAATGGATTAAAAACTGTTTTTAATATAGTCATAAAGAAGGATATATTTGAGAATTTTATAGGTAAATAGATGCAACTTGTGACCATACTTATCAGTGAAATTAATAAGACCAATATGTGAACATCAGATCATTGTATCACTAGTGTGAAAAAAACTGAACAAATAATTAGGGTGAAACTGCACAATAGATACTGTGAATTGGGAAGAAACTGTTTAAAAGAAAAGACAAACTGTGATGGGAGAAAGGGAAAAAGAAAAAATACATGTAAACACAAGATAGTTAAGACAGTTATTTAGTTCCTTGAAAAGAAGGTTTTATGTTAATATTGTTTGGACAAGATATCATGCTTATGTCTTGTATTCTGAAGAACAACTACACAGACAATATACGATATATCAACTTTTTTTTTTTTTTTTGTACTGGGAATCAAATTCAGGACCTCATGGTTGCCAGGCAGGCGCTGTACTGCTAAATACCTGGCCCTGGATATCAACTACTGTAATGGCCCAATTTACCTGTTATGAAACTCGGTTTCATTGTTATATTTATCTTTTTTAAAAAAATAAAACAAAACAACTCCCTCCAAAATCTACAATAATAAAAGAGTGCAATTATTGGCTAAAGTGTAAATAAATAATAATAAAAGTAAAATGAATATAGACAAGATGAATGGAGAATTTGTAAATAAATCCACACAAATTTAGTCAATTGATCTCTGACAAAGAAGTAAAGGAAATTCAATGAAGAATGAAGTCTTCAACAGCCGTGAAGAAATGAACATTCACATGTAAAAAAGAAAAAAGAATGAATGTAGACAAAGCTCTTAAAATCTTCCAAAAAATTTACTCAAGGGGATCACAGACCCAGGCCTTTTCAATGGCTTTTTAGATGTGATACCAAAGGGACAACAGATAAATAGGACTTCATTAAAATTAAAAATATCTGCTCTGTGAAAGACAAACCACAGACTGGGAGAAAATATTTGCAGAAGTACTGCTTTACAAAAAATTCCTGGACCCCAACAATAAGAAAGCAAGCAAAGTAATTAAACAGTGGGTGAAAGATCTGAGCAGACCTCTCACCAAGAAGAAGATACACAGATATCAAATAAGCACAATAACACTTGTATATGCCATCAGAGAATTGTAAATTAACACAATAATGAGACACTATTACACACTTATCACAATAACTAAAACTCAAAACACTGACTATTGTAAATGCTGTTGAGGATGTGGAGCGGAAGGAACTCTCACTTCTGGTGGGAATGCAAAACAGGCACTCAGAAGGCAGTTTGCTCAATGTAAAATTAAACATACTTTTAGCATGTAACTTACCAATTGGTATTTACTTGAAAATATATGTCTAAACAAAACCCTGTCCATGTTTCTAGTAGCTTTATTCATTATTACAAGCAACCAAGATGTCCTTAAGTGGGCAAATGGGTACTGTGATGTATTATACAATGAAATATCCAAAAATAAAAAAGAAGTGAATTATCAAGCCACAAAAAGATATGGAACAACCCTAGAAAAGGCAAATCTACAAAGATAGGAACAAGAACACAAGGAAATTTTAGGGCAGTGAAACTTATGGTGTATATATGGGCATTTCTCAAAGCCCATAAAATATAATACAAAGACCAAACCCTAAAATTATGGAATTTAGCTAATTATAATATATCAATATTAATCATTTTAATAAATGTACAGTACTGGCACAAGACATACATAATACAAGAAGCTGGGGCAGGAAGTAGTGGGGCAAGCAGGTAGGAACTATATTTTCTGATCAATTTTTTTGCAGAAATAAAACTGCTCTAAAAATACTCGTTACTTTTTTAAAAATGTAAAATATTTCTACTTTACATCAACCATAGATTTTTAAAGAACTAGACCTGAATTGTCAAGAAAGTCTACTCATATGCCCCTTAAATCTTTTCTTCTTTTTCTGTTCCATATCTTTTTAAAAAATCATCACTATCAATCCAGTCACTCAAGATAAAAATCTAAGTATATGTTCACATATTTATGTTTATTCATGCATTTGTTCAATCATTACAAATTAAATACTTCATATATGCTAGGTATTAAGGTACAACAAGAACAAAATATACCTTCATAAGCAAAACAGCCTCGTATGAATTAATGGGTTATTTACTATATGTCATCTTTTCTGTTTCCTAACTTCTCAATCTTGCACCAAATATCAGCAATTCTAACTTCTTTCATATCATCCTCCTTTTTAAAAATTCCTTTTATTGGTTTAGCAGTTCAAGGTATCATTTTATTTTAATGCATAAATTACTACTGGTGTCTGACATTGATTTGCTGCTTACAATGTATAGACGGGATTTTTAAAATCTGATTATATAAGTGCCTCACTTATGTTCTATTTATGGCTAATTTTTTTGGATAAAAATTTTTAAAAATGAAACATCTAGTATGATCTCCAGAGCCATGATAGGGTTTTTTTTTGTTTGTTTTTTGTGTTTTTTGACACAATTCAACTATTTATTTCAAAGCTCTAGTGATACTGGATTTTGGTCAAAAGTGTCTTTCTTTTTTTGGTCATTATTCAAGTCTCAATTTAGATACTACTTTTTAACAAAAACTATGTTCAACCCTTCCAGGTTACGATAGGTCTCTAAGCTATGCTTCCTTAACTTGATGGTTCTCTTTTTATTTTATTTTATTATTATTATTATTTTTATTTTATTTTATTTTATTTTATTTTTTTTAACTTTTGGTTCCAGGCATAGAACTCAGGACCTTGTGCTTGCCAGGCGGGCATTGTGCTGCTGAGCCATTTCCATGCCGATATTTCCCTTTTCATACAATCCAATATACTTCTGTATCACCTGTTTTATTTTCTAGAATATGAATGTCATGATGGAAGAGTTACATTTTCATTGCTTTCTCTGTAGTCCCTGACATTTGGCAAGTCCTAGAATCAGACTAACTTACTGACTGCCATTCTAGAATAGGTAAATTTAGGAAGCAGTGTTATCCTCTCCATGGAGATAAGAGCTATGTAGGACTGAAATACTGGAAGGCAACCATATTTATTTAAGATCATTTTCCATGGTCACTCCGTGAAGGCAGGCAGCTAAGAGAGATGACTTTCTGAGAACCTGTATGGTTGAGGTTTCTGAGTCTCTACAATATAGTTCCTCATGGTGTGATCCATATTTAGCAATTTAACAGCTTTTGATTATAGAAGAAAATGGTATCAAATACATTTGTAGAAGAAGGTAACAATACCTGCTACCTAGAAATGAGGAAGGTAGGACTTCCTGCTGTGAGGTGAACACTGTCATCAAGAAGATGAAAATAACTTTTTTGAAAAGCACTTTAAAATTTATTCAATGAACACAGATTCTATTTTGTGGGAGAGTTATTTGTTCAATCTTATTTCCATCTCAAGAATGAAGAAATGTAAAGGCCAGACATGGGCAGATACCAGTAGTTGTACCACTGATACCAACATATGCACAAGAAATGGAATTATGACTCACACTGTGGGGATCCAGAAGTCTTTGAAGGTACTACAACAGGGCACCTAAAGTAGTAAAGCCAAGAACTCAACAGAAACTGAGAGAAAAAAGACACTGGGAGTACCACCATTATTATATAGTTGCAGTTGCTTGCTTAGTGCTTTTTGTAAATTTTCAAATCTTCTGCTGGCTCCTTCCAAGGTTTCCCAAGGACAACATGCTGTGATGACCTGATAGTTTGTCCCTGGCCTTCCCAAATTCACTCAGATGTCAAAGGTTCTTCCATTTAGATCTGATATGAAATTAAGATATTTTTATGGCAGGCTGAAGTTTGTGAGTGTAAGTGTTCTTGTGAACATCCAGATCCTTTTCTACAGCTGCTTTGGAAAGCAAACATGGAAAACTTGCAAATTTATTAAAATATGACAATTGGCCCACAGTAAAGATTCCTTTTGTTTGGGGGCAGCACAATTTGTAGTTTTTTTCAAAGTGAATAGTTTGAATCTTTCAATGATTTGTTTTGATTCACTTTGTGAGGAGGTTTGGAAGGCATACCAAAATGCTCTGAACTTGAACTTAGACTTTGGAAAGTTAGACAGGGTGTTGTCTATCTTTTTATGGAAAAGGTAAAGAATGATTGCAGAATGGAAGATAAAACTAGCTATCCCTGCAGAGTCCTTCAGCAAAATTCTTTAATACAGTAGCAAATTTCAAAGTGATTCTGATGTTGGTTATGCTACACAGTGGTCCTGGGACATTGGTTTGTTCTCTGGTCTCCTGGAAACTGTTCTCCACATTACTGGATACCATCTGCCAGAAAGTAAACTACTTAAATATAGAAAAATGACAATGACAGTGACTAAAAACCTTGTAAATCATCATTTTAATGTAAATAGTAGTTGGTAGAGATACTTAAAAATAATAGTTTTATTTGGATTTGTAGACTTTAACATCTTTATGGGCAGTGGCATTTTAGCTCAATTTTTATCACGTACCACATGCAGTGCAGGTTCATTCAGAGACTATTACCTAAAGTTCACTCAGCTTTCTGACTATCCAGTCTTCATCAAAATACTGAACTCAATTATTCATTTTTTTGTAAAGGCCAAAGGTCTATTTCACCAATAAGTAATTATCTTCTACAAACCTTACCTTTCTTACTCATTGCTTTATATTTTGTGCCTAAAATAGTAAATGCTCAATAACTATTTATAGAATAAAAGTTATGTATTATCTAATTAAATTGTTATTCATATGCTGCCTACCATCAAAAGGACATACAGTGGGCATATACAATGTAAGGAAAATAGAAAAAGATTTACAAACAAGAAGAGAAGGAAAGATGAACTAGAAATCTGGGTGAATTTATCATTGTAATGAAGCAATAAATGTAGTTTTATTGGCTTCATGGCAGCTAAACAAAAAGAGAAAGAGAACACATTTTCAGTTTCAAGAAAGTTCATCTAAAGAGGCAGAGGTAAACATGCAAACATTTTCCTCGCCCTGAACACTAGGAGAAAGATTTTTTGAGGGGGAGGCATGGATTCTCACACATGGGATAGTAGACCCCCTCCACTTCCCACACAGAGTTCTTCTTCCATATAGGCATTTCTCTTAGTTCAATTTACAAAAGCAAATGCAAATGGTTTATTTTCCCCATAAAGCTTATCATTGCCTGGTTATTTCAAGGTCATTTATTTATAGTCTGATTCCATCAGCTCATAAACAGATTGAGGGCTTCAGATATCTTATTCAACATTGCATCCCCAGATCATGAAAGAATGCCTTGTACAGAGAAGGTGCTCAATGAATGCTTGAATTGAATAAATGAATTGAATAAACAATTTAAGTGAGTCAGGTGTTGAAAAACCATTAGCAATGGTTTTACTTGCTTCTTGTGATCATTCCTGGCAAAGGTATATGAAAAAAAGCAATTTTTTATTTGGGAGGTAGTCATTTATTAGTAGCTGGCTGAACTGCATAAAATTGCTAGTTCTGTAGAATATTGGCAATTACATATAATTCAATCTAATGTAATAGCTTTTTAAAGTTATTTAGATTAGCCACCAAGTGAGTAAGTTCCATTCTGATATTATTTAGAACTGTCTATTTGAATCCAAGCTTCCTGGAAGTAGTGGTTTGACCTGTCTTGTTTACAATTAAATCCTTGGTATTTGGCAGGTAGTAGTAGGTGGTTTGTTGGAAAAAAAATGGTTATTTGACTTCTTGAATTGTGTCAGGGAAATCTTCCACTCAGAAAGTAAAACAAAGGTTAAAAAACATAATAAAGGTATCCGTGGTCAAGTCTCAATCATTTTTATCATTCTGAAAATAAAGAGAGTTTCCAAATTCTTGTATTAGCACGCCATCTATCAAAACCACAATGTGTAGCCAATCCAGGTACAGCGTTTATTATATTGAACCAAACTGGTTCACCACCTTTCTAACCCTGACAACACAGTCTAGACATGAACATACTTGGAAAAGTTTCTGTAAGCTAATACATTTACTCAGTTTGGAATGTATTATGATTTTTAAAAATTTATAAATCCAGCCTGGCATGGTGTGGCATATGTCTGTTATTCTAGCAGTGGAGAGGCTGAGCCAGGAGGATGGCTACAAGTTAAAGGCCAGCCATAAATTCAGGGTTAGCCTGGTTTACATAGTTAATTCAAGGCCAATCCTCAAAAGCAAAGCAAAGCAAAGCAAAACAAAAATTTGTAAATTCTTTTCCTACCACCATTTGCAAGAAAATTCAATTTCAGTTTGTTTCCTGAAAAATGTAAGAGGAACATGGTCTCCATTATTTCACTTATTTACTTGGTATTTGATAATAGCAGTATCTCTAGAGGTGTCTTTTTTGCTATTTCATTACTTAGTATGTTTGTTCCTGATCTCGTTCTTTGATGAACTATTTCTATGTGAATTCTAAGTCTTTCATCATAGAACAATTTCTTAGAATCGGTTTTCTAGGTACCTATGTGTTCAACATGTATTAAGAACTTATGTTGAAGTATCACAGCTTGTTTTCCATAAGACTCTATTAATCAAAAGGAGTAATTTTTTTTTTTTTTTGTATTGGGAATTGAACTCATGACTTGGTGCTTGCCAGGCAAGCGTTTATGCTGCTGAGCTATTCCCAGCCCTCAATTTTTTTTTTTTTTTTTTTTTTTTGAGGCAAAGTCTGCTGAGGTGTTCAGGCTAGCCTTGAACTCACTATATAGCCCAGGCTGGCCTGGAAATACCAGTAACCTTCCTGCTTCAGCCTCCTGAGCCACTGGGATTATACATATGTGCCACCATGCCTGGCAGGAGTAATTAATTTAAATGCCTTATCTGGAAGGAACAGATATGATGACATATCTGCTATCACACCCAAGTTAGATGGGTTGGTACATTAGAAGTCAGTATAGATACACACCAAATCCAGTGAAACTGAAGTCATATAAATATAAGTGCTAAGAGGCTGGTTAGTGGAATATACTATGGGTTTAAGGAGAACATTTGAATATTTACAAGGAAAAAAATGACACAGATGAAATCTGAAACCATGATTTTAATAGCACTTGACATAAGTAGGTCTCAGGCAAATACACATTTGCCCATATTAAGATTCTTCCTACAGATGAAAGCATAAATATATTGAACAGTGGGTGTGTAGGTATTATGATACTTAGCAATATCTTACTTCATCCATTATGTATAATCATAAATACCATAATAGTGATTGAAATAAAATTCTGGAACTGTTCCCTTTAACATTTAGCAAAAGCAATGCTTAAATAACTTCACACCTGATCAACATCAACATTACTGGTTTTGTTTACACATTTTATCACCATGAAATCCAACAGCACCGTTTTCACTTAGCCTACACTTCTCTCTATTCTGATATAATGCACTATCCTGTCCCTTAATTTGTACACTCAATTCTACCCTTTCTGTCTTCTTTAGGGCTTTTTCCTGCAATGATCTCTTCTTTCTCACTAGAATCAATGGTTTCCTTTACCAGATCTCTCTCATTACCGCATACACTTTATACAGTATTATCCCCCAATCTGATAAATCCTGAGTAATATTAGAAAATGGGAAAGGGAAGGTGGCCACAGCTATTTTTGGAAATTACACAATTTTATTTAATGGCATTTCTACACATAAAGGTGAAATGTTTGCCACTACTGCCTATGTAAACATCCTGCTTGCTCGCGTTTGTTGTGTGTGTTTGTTTTGGGGGTGCCGAGGAACTATACCTGCTACTACTACCTGCTATTATCACAGGAATAGTAGTATAATGTTATAATGTTATAATGGTATAATGGTATAATAAGCTCTACTCTGAATTGGGAGGCAACATAATATAAAGAGTAAGCTTCAGTTTTTCAGTCTGATTGATCTGAGTTCAAATCTAATTTCTGTATTGTAATCCAGTAAATACAATATATCTAAAAGTATGCCTTGATTTAGTATTCTTATGTATGTGTTTTATATGTTTTTGGCCCATTAGTCTGGCTATTAAACTGTATATATTATAATTAAATTTATACAGAGTTATAGGATAAATGAAGCTGATGCTGGCAAAAGTGGGGGTAGGAGGAAGGAGGGAAAAGAATTGAGATGTATTATGTACATGTATCAATTCCCCACAATGACTGTGATCATTAGGTACTGCAAACATGTACTAATAAAAATGAAAAAAATTAAAAACTACATTCTATCATACATTTATGTCTTTGAAAATATTCAGGATTAACTGGGACCCTAATTCCAAGGAGAAGTATCCTTATAAGAGGCAGAAGAGAAGACGTAGGGAGAAAACAAGCAGAAATTGGAGTTATGAAAACTTTAATGCAAGTATCTGCAGTTGCTAAAAGCTGGTTAAGACCCAAGGTAACAATCTCCCTTTAGAGCATTCAGAGGGAATACAGCTCTGCAAATATCTTGACTTCTGGCCTCCCAAAGTGTGAGAGAACACATTTCTGTTGTTGTAAGCTACAAAATTTATGGCAACTTTTTTTTTTACAATAGCTCTAGATAAATAATACAGATTTTGGTGCCTGAAAGATGACTGCTATTGTAACAAACGCTTTGAAATGTAGATATGGTTGAACATGGTGGTACATACCTGCAATTCTGGCTACTCAGAAGGTTGAGGCAAGAAGATTCCTAGTCTAAGGCTTGCTTGGGTAACTGTCTCAAAATAAAATTTAGAAAAGGGGTGGGACGTAGCTTTGAGTAGAGTGCTTGCCTAGTATGAGCAATGCCCTGGGTTCAATCCTCAGCAACACACACACACACACACACGCACACAGCAGATGTGGCTGCGAAATTGGGTAACTGAAAGTGCTGAAAAATTTTTGAGAGGAATGATAGGTAAAGCCTAGGTTATCTTGAGCAAAGACTTTTGGTAAAAATATAAATGGTAGAGGCAATTCTCAGGAGAGCTCAGAAATAAGTAGTAGAGTACAGAAAGCTTCTATCCCCTTAGCAAAGGCATAAATTACTTTAAACAAGATGGCTGGTAGAAATATAACATTATAGGTGCTTCCGAAGAGGTTTCAAAATGAACACATTACTGGAAACTGGAAGAAAGGTGATTTTGTTACATAGTGGCAGAAAACTTGGGTGAACTGTGTTCTACAGTGGGTGGGAAGTAGAAATTGCAAGTGATGAATTTGTGTAACTTGTTGAGGTAAAATGGTAAATATTTCCAGGTAAAATGTTTAAGGTATAACCTGACTCATGATTACTAATGATAAACTATGAGAGAAAAGAGATAAATTGAGGAAGAAAATAAAATATTATGAAGCAAAGAATCTGTACTGACATTGGTATTGGAGGTTAGAATTTTCTGATAAAAATTTAAGACAAAATTGGCAGCTTGAAATCAATATATGCCAAGATTTTGATACACTCGTATCTCAGAGATTAATGAAAATATTTCTAAAATTATATGAAGTATCCACATTCTCAAAGTTTCTCTGAGTTTTGTTTAGTTATATGTTTGGTTTGGTTTTCAATGATTGTCTGGCATATTTAGAATCTTCAAACATTTGAAGTACTTTATGTACTGCCATAATTAGTGACTTACATTCAGTGTGATTATCAGGCAGCAATATCTTAAGTAAATAATAAATTTAACTTGCTGAATGTAAATACTGAGCCTCAAGTCACTGTAAGTTTAATTGTTTAGTGTATAAATTTTAGATGGCAGCACTGCATGTGCTGTGTTTATTCTGAGTTTACTAAAATAAAAAGTTAAAGTTTAAATTAAAAAAGGAATCTGCACTTAATGATTTAGAAGTAGGTCTACCCAGATTGTACAGTATGCCAAAGTTAGAAAACATACTGGTAAGAAAGTATACTCAGGAGATAAAGAAAAAGGTGTGGCTGGGCAACCTTTTGGTTTGAGATTTGGTAAGTGACTCATTGATTCACTTAACATATAAGCAAAGACAGAGCCAGAAAGAACGATAAGGTAATCCAGGAAAGAGGTATTGAAGACCCTTTTGTTGCAAAATGATGCAGTTATTTAAAACCTTGTATGTATCTTGTGTTTGTCAAGATACCTTATATGTATCTTACCTAAAGAGGATAGAGACAGGGTACAATAAAGAGCGATCACTGGATTTCAAAAATTCTACCATGACAAAATGGAGCTACTTAGATGCAAATAGGTACTATCTTTCAATAAAAGGAAAGAATGACTTCAAAGGTAGAACCGTGGGTATAGAAGCAGAGCCTGGTAGGACAGCCACAGGTAAAGGGGTAGAGCTACACGTCTAGAGGGTACAGTCAAGAGCCACAGAGGCTTTGTCCCAGGCCTTGAAGCCTAATAGAATTTGCCTTTCTGGATTCAAACTTGCTTGGTACTAGCAAACCCTGTATTATCTCAATTTTTTTTCCTTTAGTAATAGAAATGTCTCTCCTACTCTTACCCTATTACTATATTTTGGAAGCATATAAGGTATTTTCTAGGTTCAGAGGTACACAGATAATACTTTTGTTCAAGGATGGACCATATCCAAAGTCTCAACTGTGTTTGATGTAGATAATTTAGATGATGAATTTGATATTTTTGAACTGGCAATATTCAGATGAGACTTTAGAGTTACTACTGTAATAGGTTAAAATACTGGAGGATATTACAAAAGGGTAAATATATTTTGCACATGAAATATGTGTGAATTTTTGAGGGCCAGAGGATGGGTTGAATAGTGATCTCAAAACTGTAAGAAGGCTGAATGGCAATCTCAAAAAATATAAAATACATGCTGAGTCCTAACCTCTAATACCTGTGAATGGGACTTATTTGAAGAAAGAATCTTTGCATATATAATTTAGTTAAAAATCTCAAAATGAAATCATTGTGGAGCCTAATGCCAATGGTCAGCATCCTTTTAAAAGAAAGAAAAGACATGGGGGGAAAAGAAAGACATGTAAAGACAGAGGTAGAGATTGGAGTTACACACTTCAGTGCGAGAAGTTTAAAGAGGCAAGGAAGGATTATCCCTTAGAGGCTCTGAAGAGTATGCAGGCCTTATGGACATGTTGATTTTGATCTAGAACTCTTAAAAAATAATTTGTTATTTTAAACCACTACATTGGAAGCTATAAGAAACTAATACAGCAATGCAGATATTATCAAACCATTTGCAGATAAGGTAACTGAAATTTAGAAAACCTAAGTGCTATAAGTTTAGAAGACAAGCATGAGACAGTTGGTCTCTGTAACTGTCCTTTCAAGCTATAATGAACAGGCACTGGAATAGGAATTAAAGAGTCTGGAGTTCTTCTTCTGGCTTTAGCTGTGCAACTGTGAAAGATCACAACTTCTCTGGGCAGTACTGATGATACTGAAAATAGGAGTGATGAGTACCAACTAGAATCACAACTGGCTGATCAAATTTAAACTATAGATTGCCAGGCCTCGCCACACTATCCCAGGGCCAATCTGCTAAATTAGAATCATTATGACCCTTGACATCCATTTTTAAAAAGCTTCTAGGTAATTCAAGATTAACCAAGTTTGGGAATCTCATGGTTAGATGGTTACTAAATCTTCTGATGCTGAAGTATACATTTTGAATTAGAGACTCATTCCATAGTTTTCAGCACTTAAGTATCTGTACCATACTTTGTATGTGTCTATGAACACAAGGAGGCTGAATACAAAAGTGAGTATCTGGAACCTATTTATTGCAGGTTCCAAGGGCATAGTATTTGGACCTAACTTAACCCTTACTATCCTCTGTTCTGCATAAGCAGTCAGTGTCCCCAGGCTGACTCCTTCCTGCCCCATCTCATCACATAATATAAATAAAATGACTGTGCAAAGTGTTTTCTCTTCACAAAAGGAAAACACATGTGATACAACCTAAGCCAGGTGAAACAGTTATTATTCAGTGTTTGCATAGAAGCTAGTCCCTCCAACATAGATTTGCTACATCTGAAAATAATATTTGCAAAATCATTTCCATGTTTCAGAAGTCATACAGCGTAAAAAAAAAAAAAACACAGCTTTTTTTTTTCCCTTAGAAAAATCCCAGTTTGACTAAACAAGTGCTTTTGTTTTCAAACCCAGATTTGGATTATGTTCTTGGCACTGGAATTAACTTTTTCTCTCCTGAATTTAATCTTTGACAATATTCAGATTGGATAAATTACATTTGTTTTAGAGTCTAAATTTAATCTTTAAAATTAGTTGATTCTGAGTAAACCTAATCGTAGTAGAAGGAAAAAGTACTGTCAATCTTAGGTCATTAAATCAATGCTGAAGGCAATATATTATTCTAATGTTTACCATTAGCTGAATGGGGTGTATTAACAAGGCCCGTTAACACATAAAGCTTGAATTACATGTCTGTCAGCTACCAGAAGATTCATATGGAAGCAGGATTTGTGAATTCTCAGACTTAGGAAAGCTTAGAAAGATCAATGAAACACTGATGCCTCCCTCTCTTGAGGAAGATCAAAGCAGGAGTTATTTCTTCTGTTGACTCCAAATCACCCCTTTCCCAGGGCTTAGCTAGTCACTAAGACCTACAGTCACAGGATAGCATGAGGCTGCTGGGGAGGAGTCTGATGGTCTCAGATAGTTTTCTGGTTTCTACTATTTCAGTCTCTTTGAAGAGCTGTAGATAAATAGGCACAGAAACATCTCAATCAGGCAGCTGGGAATATCTCAAACAGGTAGTTGGGACTGTTCCCATAAGGACACTCTCTGGGAACTTCCATCCTTAGATTTTTAGGAGGAGGCTGGCTCACTCATTAAATTTCAGTCTTTAAACTAATTTAAAGCTTAATGCCTGCATGTGATTACATTCTTACACGTTTTTTAAAATTAAGAGACCCATAGTTCTTTCAATATTTCTTTTGAAATTCTAAGATTACGAAAACAAAGATATCAAGGAAGCAGTGCTGTCTTTATGGAAGACCAGCATGAACAGCTTGGAAGAATCCTCTTCATTAGACCATAAACTCGCTGAGAACAGGGTTTATCTTTATACTGATGCTCTCAGTACTCAGACCTGCACTTGACATGGGGTGCCATCCTAAGAAAGCTGGTTGAAGAAGTGAATGAATAAATAATAATAACATTTCTGGTATATTAGAAGGCCAAAGTACATACAGACATAATATTTACTTCACTAAGAATTTTAAGCTTGACTTTTTTGTCTTTGTGGCGGATACTATTTTCAACCACACCCTATCAATATTTCCTGAAAAACTTTAAATATAAAGAAAAACTGAAACAATTTAACATCAAATATCCATACACCCAACTTCTATAATTTACATTTTACTGCTTGTTTCATTATAAATATATTCAACTATTTTTGACATATTTTGAAGTTGTGGTCAATTTTATTATGAATGTCATTAATTAAACTCAATTTGTTTATAGTTGTACTTTTTATTTTGGAGTAAAAGCTACATGTAACCAAATGTAAAAAGATTTAGTATACAGTTGATAAATGTATACTAAATGTATAAGAAACATTTGTTCTTACAGTAGGTTATTTCTATCACCTAGCCCCAACCCTTCAAAACTAACCATTGTTTTGATTTTTTTCCATCTAGATTAGTTTTGCTTAATTCACGAATATTGTAGATGCTCACTTATTACACAATTTAACATAAATAAGGTCATAAATTCTTTTTTATGTTAAGATGTCTTTCATTCAATACATTTTAGAGATGATACTGTATTTCAGTAGTTACTTCTCTTTTAATGAAGAACAGTATTCCATTATATGAATATACCACAGCTTATACACTCTCCTATTGGTAGACTCATAGGTTGTTTCAGTTGTTTCCAGTTATGAATACAGTTGTAATAAGCATTTGTTCACAAGTCATTTTGCAGCCAACTTTTCATTTTGGATAAACTCCTCGAATTGCTAGGTTATAAAGTAAGTCTGTGTTTGCATCATAAGAAATTTCCAAACCATTTTCCATAGTTGTACCATTTTACACTTCCACCAACAATGTGTAAGAGCTCACAATGCTCTAGTCAATCCATTTTTTTGTTTGAGTAATTTGGCTCCTGTTAGGGTCACCCTAGCATGCCATTATGTATTCTATGCTTTGAAAAACAGTAGCAGACATTGAGCTCCTTCAAGTTTATATATAACAAAGTTTATGTATAATAATAAAGCAGTCACCCTAATTATATATTATAAAAATGTAGATATATGAAGGGAAATTGAACTGTGTATATGTATCTAAGGAGATGCCATGGTTCATGGAAACTTCTGGACTTTGAAATTACAGGGTGAGGTGAGGATGGTTAGGGCATTAAGACAAAATGGCAATCTACTTTTTAAAAATGCATACTTTCAGAAGTCCTATATGATTTTGTGCGAGGCAACAATTACGAACAAAGGGTCACTAGCACAACCTCTGTGAAGTTAAAAGAGATTGGTTTAAAAAATGTCACCATGCAGCTCAAGTTCAAAGATTCCTTTTCTCTGCCCCATGAGCAATAATCTAGACAGGATTTCAGCTACCCTGAAAAAGTAATGGAAAAGAATCTCGTATACAACATAGGCTCCAGCAGATTTCAGCAGGAGGAATGGAGGAAGTAAAAAGAGCCATCGAGATCATTTGATAAGAGAACAGAGAAGATCCTGGCAATTTCCTTGTAATAGCTGCAATTCTTGGTAATTTAATCCTTGGGGGGATGGTGAGGTGAAGATATTCCCACATGCAAGAGCATATTCCAGCAGCTTCCCTATTACACAGACTGTCCAAGAAATCTGAGGTCTTATTTTCTACCTGGTTATAATCTATAGAATATCCTCCCCCTAAACCACTGAGTTGGGAAATATAAAACTTACTAAATTTATCCAGTTTACAGACTACTATAATTCTGCATGACTTTGAATGTGTCTGCTGCATGACATGTGTGATATCACAACCCTCTTCTGTTGATTCTTCAGAGAGATGAGAAGATGAATAGAGTTTATGTTGACAAGGACTATAAACTAAGCAGCTCCAAACATACTCCCTCAGGATCCCAGAACACAAAGAAAAAAGTAATCATTCCAAATGACCCCAACTATTTAGAATTTCATACCATCAAGTCAGATGAACCAAAATTGCTACCACCTGTACAGATTCAAAGAAATTAAAAAAAACCACTAAGAAGACAAAGAAGAAAAAAAATGTTGCAGATGTGCTTGGAGGGAGGGAGAACAAGCAAAGGAACATGCTTGGAGCACCCCCTCCAGGGAACTGTGATCACATCAGAGACTGAGAAGCCTAACAGATTGGAAAGTTCTAATGCAGTATGTCTTTATTTTTTTTCATATTTAGGATTTCAAGAAAAGTTTGTTAAAATTTATAGATCTTTTAGGAGCACAGAAAGGAAGGCTGGAAAGAGTTTGAGTCTGTCTTGCAAAATCACAGATTTGTAGAATTGGAAAAGACCTTTGGAATCATTTAGAACAATTTGCTGCCCAATAAAACCTCATAAATGGGAATTTGTTTTCTGCTTGCATGCCTCTAGTTATAGGAAATGTAGGCTGTTACAATTCTTGAGACCTCGAACTATTGACAAATTTTTCTCTTACATTGAGGCAATTTACTTTCCCTACATTTCCAGTCACATGTCCTAGGAAGAATACTCATAAGCAACACCAAAGTAAGTATACTCACAATTCCCTATAATCTATTTGAAGTTTCACATCATGAGTCTCCTGAATCTTCTCTTTTTCAAGAAATATCCACAATTCTAACAAGGTTTCCAAACTTTGTGTAAGTGTACTCTATCAGTATCCTCTTAAAATGTTGCACTACAAACAAAACGCAATGCCTTAGGCCTGGGCCTATAGCTAAATGTCTTCAATTACAATTGATTAAATAGATGCCCAGGAAGGTCAGATTACTTGCTCACACTTAACACAAGTAGGTAGTAGCAGAGACAGAAATAGGACACAGCTCTCCCTGATTCTCAGGCCAAAATTCTCTCACAATATCATACTGAAAATAACTAAAAGATTAAAAAAAAAAAAAAACAAGAGAATGTTCCTTCAACATAGATGATAAGAGTTTTGAGGATGACAAAAGGAAAGAATAATGTTCTTATTCTAAATAACATTTAGAATGAATCCCTACACTGGCCCACAAAGGGAAATAAGACATACTCTCAGGTATTCACATTGAGAAAAAGTCTTCAGGATCTAATAAAAAGAGTATCAGAGCATATGACTAGCTGTTGGGGTGTTAGGAGGTTCAGTGCAATCCCGACAGCTTCTCTGAATTTCTAAACTGAAATGCCAACACTTAATTAGTCATACAGTAGTATCTCCTGACATTAAAGACAGCTTACAAATAATAACAAAATGGAAAAGCAAACAAATTTCGGTCAGGTAGAGGTGGTAGGTGGGATGGGGGAATCCCTGGTTTATAAAATATACTAATTTTTAATCAGGAACTTGAATATAAAATGTACATAGCAAATGTATTGAATGAAGTAATACACAGTATATTATTACCATGGTAATACTTAAAACTAAGTTTGAGAGAACTGGCAAAACAGTATTCCGGTTACCTACTGGTTGAGATTTGGCTTAGAGACTTTCACTGTGTATCTTTCGTACTTCATAAAAGTTCTTAATTCGTCGCTCAAAATACATATGAAATTAATTCAATATATACTTACTGAAAATCAACAAGACAAAAGCACTGAGAAATTGAGCAATCAAAATCACAACAAAGAGCAAACATGCAGACAATAAACAAGTCATACTGGTATACAGAAAATATATGCACAGACTATAAACATACATAGATTAAAGCTTTACTTCTGGAAGGAAGATATAAGTTACAATTGGGACTAAGTTACATTTGACATTGGACTGAAAATCCATGAAAGCTTCATAACACAAAAGGTCTAGGAACTCTTTTTTTGTCAATGGACTAAAGTTGTCCTATTACAACTCCTGAGATGAGAATTATTTGGATAACAGCCTGTTGGAGTAAGTTAACAACAGGATACCAGAGAGTGCCTGACCTGGCCTGCCTGCCCCAGAATGGGCAGCTCTGTGCTTCTTTGAACTTTCCATGACTGAAAATGGATTGCTGGGATAAGACTATGAATCTTCATTTATTCGGGAGAGGAACATTGCTAGCTTTGGAGGAAAATAAGAAAAGAACAACTGAGATAAGGCCAGCGTAAGCCATGCTGTCTTTTCCCTCCTGCCACTGCGTAGACTAATAAGCAGAAAAGTATTACCCTGGACACAAGTCAGTCTTATCATCAAAGCAACGGATTTTACAAGCCAAATAACAAACAGAAACCAAATCTAGGCATATTAAATTCACTGAGAAACTCAAAAGAGAAATATCAATTGTCAATTCTTACCCAATGGGGATAGAAGGAGGGGCTGAATAGAGCAAATCTACAAAATACAATCCAAAAGTCCTCATTGTTTACTGCATGGTAAATCATAATGGCAGGAGTGGTCTTACCCTGTTACACTGGAAAATGAACTAGAAGATAAAGTCACAGCCACAGCCACTAAAACAAAGTAAACCAATACTTTATATATACAGCAGAATGCCTAGACAATGTACAGTCTTAGTATTCTCAGCCACTCCTGCAAAAGAAAATTCTGTCTTTCAGGTTCTGGTATGGGCATCACAGTAAAACATTTTGACAGTTAGAATGCTATGAAGATCCTGAAAGCAGTTTGTTTAGAATATCACAGAGTTGGCTGGTGCTTGATTTCTGGGAAAAAGCTATTTTATTTCCAATGTTCTGAATTAAGGAATGAGCCTATCCCTCCATGTACTTAAAAATAACAATGTACCAATAAAGAGCAAAATGTCAGTACACTCAATTCGTTCCTGCCTATGGAGGAATTCTACTCAATTCTACCTGTTGAATGGGAACACTATGATAGACAGTCATGAAACCCAGAATCTCTTATTTCTATACTTTACACTTATATTATCCCCACCATACTTCTCTTACTATAAACATATTCCTACAGTTTCACTTGACCTTCTCACCAAATAAAAATTTCATGTGCATCAAGAGAAAACAATTCAACATGCTACTCTTTCTACATATAGCAATACTTCTCGGTTAAAAACTCTCAGGAAGCAAGGTGTGATGATGAATGGCTATAAACCCAGTACTCTGAGAAGCTGAGCCAGGAAGATTGCAAGATTAAGTTTAGCCTAGGGAACGTGGCCAGACCTTGTCCCAAAGTAAAAAATAAAATGGGTTAGGGATGTAGCTTAATGCAAAGGCTCTTAATGCAAAGGACCCAATCTCCTGTGCATGAAACAATAAATGAAAAATATGAAAAATAAACTTCAAATTCATGGCAAGAACAAGCTTGTCTAGGCCTAGGATCAAATAGGATGTTACATATGTTAAAATGCACTCCTTTCTTAAATAATTTTCTTTCTTTTTTGCTTTTTCTTTCTTTCTGCTGTAGATAAAACAAAAATACTATTTTTAAAGAATTAATAGTGGGAACATAGTATTTATTTAAATTATATTTATTTTAAGGTATGGAAGATGTATCTAATTGGTGTAAGAGTCCTAAACGTAAGTAAAGACTTACTACTGATGAATATTTCCTTGAAACTTAAAGGCAGAATGTTCATGGCTATGTGAATGAATACTTACTAATTCAGATATAAGCCAGTCATTCATCTTTATTGGTTCTAGGCAGGCTTATTGGACAGATGAGGTAAACCAGCATAACAAGTATCTTAGGCATCAGAATGTCTAAGTTCTTAACTCCTTGTTAAGCAATTTACTGACTTTTTAAAAGCTGCTTAATACTCTTCACACTTCATTTCTAATTTTGACTTCAGGTGGGCTTTGGAGAATTACCCAAGATAAAGTATAAACATAGTAGTTAATTTTTATCTAGTACATATACTGTATATCTATAAAGAACTTTAAGGGATGAAAAAGCATTTCTTGAGTTTTTAAAAAAATCAACCATTCATTTGCTAGTTCAATATATATAAGGAATATGGCACATTCCTATTATAATATTGAGAGGGAATGTTGAAGGGATGAACAGGGACAAGATAGGAGGTGGTGACCAAGGACAGAAAGCCCTCTGGATGTGCCTCTGTCTCCCATCCCATCACTGTCCTGCTCTAGCAGAGGCAAGGACTGAGTATGAGGCTCATGCAACTGCAGGGACATAGCTGGTGGCAACTCTGGAGTACTGCTCCCTCCAGAAGCTTAAGTTTCAGAAGTCCTAATGTGAGAATGCCTGTTGGCAATAGTTAAAACCCCTGAGTAGACAAAATTCTGGTACAGTAGAAAGTGACAGTGGTGGCTCATCATTCAAAGTGGCTTGGAAGGGTATTAATAGCCTCAGGGCAGCTCACCCTCAATCAGAGAGCAGAATCCTAAACAAAGGCCAACAAGTTTCCCTACAACATTTGTGTACTCAAAGTTTCATTTCTTTTCTGTATAGAGTCAATACTATGCAGGGTCTGAGCAAAATATGTGTTTGATGTTTAAATAAAAAGTTTATTACAGCAAAACACACTGCCGTTAATTACTCACTTCACGCACATTTATTATTCTTGCCACTTTCTGAATCAGTTCTAGAAATCTTTTATGTGTGTCTTTAGTTGCACTGTTGTGATTGCCTTGATGTCTTGAAATGATGCAGAATGTTTACTCTTTGTGATCATTTTGACTTTGGGGAAGAGCCAGAAGGTGCCAGACCTGGTGAATAAGGTGGATGTGAACACACTGCAATGCTTGTATGAACCTGCCTTTTTGTGAATAACACTTAGCAGCAGTGTTCACCATATTTTTGATCATACCTCATAAGAACTGAAAAAAAAAAAACCTTCCAAAATTGCTTCAGAAAGTGGCAAGAATGATGGGATAAGTAAGTGTGAAGGGAACAGAATATTTTGAGGAGAATTAATGGAAACATAAAATGTGATTTTGTAATTTTGTAATTTGATCAGACCGTATTTGTTACTTTCCTCCATACATCAGTAAGGGTTCAGAATAAAATACTAAAAATATGTGCACTCTTTAGGAACATTAAACCATAGTCTTTGAAGAAACTTCCACTGGAGTTTATCTGAACACTCATATTCTTCTCTACCTTCCTGCCCAAATTACCCAGAACTCATATTATAAGTCTCTGTTGAAAACATAAAACTGCTTTTCTTAGCTATTTGTTGCTCATCAGCATTTTTTATAAACTACTGAAACTTTATCTAAAAAGCATCAGTAGCACTTATCTATTTTCAATAACCACAATGATCAAGAAGCAAATAAAAACAAAACCAACTCTTATTTACACATTTTAGGCCTCACGTAGATGGTTCCTTCCCTAGTAAAAAGGTGATGAACATTTCTAAGTTAATCTATATTTCTTGCTGAATTTTTAAACCTCTGCTCATTTAATCTTTATGTGCATACAACAGTTTGGAAGGAAGAGATCGTCAACTCAAGCAATATGTGTTAGCAGTTCTCAAATGCAAAACTGCTCCTGCAATACCTTTTCCAGATTTGCCTCTCAAACCAAAGACAGTGGCTAACATTTTAGCAGTTAGGTGCTTTGGCATGTTTCCTATTATGTTGGGGAAATAAGGGAACAGATGGTGGAAGGGATTGAGTGACATGACTGAGGCCAAGAGCAAAGGTTTTAAAACTCTTCCCCTTTGATTTGCTGGGCTATGTTCTTTATTGTATATTGGTCTGCATTCTCTCAAAAGTTTAAATAAAGTAGGCAAAGATCAGAGTGAATGTTCTGACTACTTGAGACGAACAGTTCAAATCCAGGTCTCTTGAATTTCTTGCCTATTATTAAGTCCTTGATTGAGTCTGCCCAGGTTATGAAATGTCTCATCAGAAGAATGCCATGAAGGTCAGAGTTGGTTTGTCTAGTGAGATGTTTTATAACTGAGAATGATAGCCTATGGGAGGAGGCAGAATGTGAGAAAAGGAAAGACACAAGGATTAAAGGAGAGGGAGAGAGATAGGAAAGGTCTAATTTATTTTCCTGTTAAAAAACTCGAGGTTGTTCCTAATATTATGCAACATAAAGTAGCCTGTGTACCTACCTATGGGGAAAAGTGGAATTTTCATCTTGACAAACATTTCTAAGTTTGTACATATATCATAACACATTATGATACATGATCAAAACTGCACCTGCAGTTCACAATGAACTGTATTTTGCCCTAGTCCCCAAAAGTTGCTCTGTAGCAAAGCCAAGTCAAAACAATACTAAAAAAAAATGCTGAAAGTTCCTGGCAATTTCTCCTCTACTCCACATGCTGCCAAGGTCAGCTAAGGGTGAAGCTGAACTCTCCATTTGGCCTTTTTGCTTTTTCCTCCCTTTTCCGCTCCCTCCACTTACGTACTTACTGATATGGTTTATAGCCTGTACCTCAATAGCATTATCACCCTGAAGTTTTATCAGACCTGGAGTTAGGGGAAGCAAGGAAGGAGACTAGATGTGAGCCTGGGTGTGGCAAGGTCCTATGCCTTATCAGGGGAGTAAGAAAGTGAATCCACCTGGTATGCTTCTGGCTGTGAAGTGCAGTGAGGTGAGCCAATGTGCCAAGGGGTCACTAGAAGTTCACCTTGGATAAGTGCCCAATGTTTGCAGGACATAGCTCATCAACCTTTCTAATTTGCAAAGATGTATTTCCTGTTAGGTTTCTTTCTCCCTGTCATCTAGGCAAAAGAATCCAGTATATAGCCTGTTTGGTGCGTACAGGAAACATCCCCTTTCTGAATTAAATCCAATTATGGTAATTCATTCAGAAAATCTTTGGGATCACTGGCACAAGTTAAGCTGCCTAAGGTGGAGGAATTGGGTGCTTAGCAAAACCACTGATCTGTCAAGGATACGTGGGTGCTTTCCTCACCACAGCATTGACCTGTACCTGAACCTACCCAACAACCCACACACTACTTAACCCTGGCATGCCTTTTTTTTCCTTGCCTATAAAATGGCAGCCTTCACTATTTCCTTCTGAATTGCTTCTGTCATCTGCTTAGATAGCCCTGAATTGTAAAACAATTAAGTTTCAGTGACAAGAAAAGAATCACAAAATCAAATTCCAAGAGTTTTGTAATTCATGTGTTGATTTACTTGTTGATTCACTAATTCACTATCTTCTCCCACCAGAAAAAGAGTTGTGTTTCTGGATTTGGGGACTTGATGGTTGGCTAACAGGGAAAGCCCTACAGCTGGTCTGAGTAGGATGTTAATGTCATTGTTCTCTGATACTAATTTTTGATAGAACTGGTCATATCTTGGGTCCTACTGGAGAATGATTAAACATACAAAAAAGATGAAAGTACTGATGAATTCCCTTACTAACCAACCTGGGCATAGTGGCACATACCTATAATCCCAGCATTTGGCAGGCTGAGGCAGGAGAATTATTGTGGGTTTGAGGTCAGCCTGGGCTACACAATGAATTCAAGGCCAGTCTCAAATACAGAGTAAGACCCTGTCTCAAAATATAAAACCATTCAATAAACGCTTGGTGGTTACCCCCTCGAATAAACACACACACACTTAGCCAAAAATAGTACAGAAAACTAAGGCAAAGTTTTGATTTTCTGAAACTCACATTGGATTAAAGGGGGAGTAAAAGATGAGACTGAAGACTCTTACAGGCCTAGTTACAGTCAAGTTGCCCTTACATTTACATGAACTACTTTGGACTCTAGATGTGGCCAACTACATATCAGTGATTACTTCCACTTAAATCAGAGCTTCTCCAAGTGAAAGAAACATCTGACCTGAATTTTAAAAATTGAGTAAATGTTTGCCAGAGGATGAAATGCCTTATAGGAAGGAAGAAACTTTGCTATATTACTTTCAGGGAAACATGATAAATTTGTTGTAGGTATACCATGGGAATGGCAAGACATGCAGCTGGAAAGGCAGGTGAGGCAAACTGAAAGGTACAAGGTACCTAATGAAGTACTTGTAAAACAAGGTTTTAGGACCTTTCCTGCAGGTAATGGGAAGATTCTATTACCTCTGATTTGCTGGGAAATGCACTTTCTATATATTGGTCTACATTCTCTCAAAAGTTTCAATGAAGTAGGCAAGAGTCATAGAGGCTGGTCAGACTACATGGGCATAATAGTTAAAATACCAGCTTCTTAAATTTCTTGTCTATCACTGAATTATTAACTGAGTCTACCTATATGTTACAGTATTGCTTGAGGAGGGTGCCTTGAGAGACAATTGAGGTGTTAAGAGTTTTAAGCAGAATGATTAATCAAATTTGGATTTAATAATGTCACTTTGACAGCACGAGTGGTGGAGGGTCCTATATGCAAAAGCAATGGGAACAGCAACATAAATATGCAAAATAGCACTAATAAAGTTTATAGTAAGTGCTGATATATGTGCATAGCTATGGAGTTTTGTCAAATATCAGCTATCATTATGAGTGCTACTGATTATTAATATCATAAGAGTATAGAATTTGGATTGGGATGATGAAGCAAGTCTTCATAGAGAAGGCAGGCAGGAACTGAAAAACACCTGAAGCTAGGACAGGGAGAGTCTACCAGGGTGTAGAAACAATAGAGACAAAGTGTACTGATTTTAAATGAATGATTGTGTCTCTAAGTGAAGGTTATCTGTCAGGTTGATAAAATAAAGTGAAGGAAATAAAACAGCCCAAAGCTCTATACATTTGGTATATTTCAAATGTATTTCACATTATATAGAAATATAGCACAAAAATGTACCAAAATCACAACAAGCTTCTTCAAGTGATTGAGATAAAATATACTGTTCTACAAGAAATACAAGAGTATTTAATGGGGCTGCTCAAGCTGCTAAAGAGCTGAGAAAGTAGAATTGTTGCTTGTGTGTTCTAAGTGAAACTTCTTTTGAAATAGAAAAATCTCAATGTGTTACTTACACATCTAATGCTTAAACTAAGGAGAGATGTGAGCAATTAGATCATTCCACATCCATGGATAAAGTAATTTCACCCAAGTAATAAAACCATTTTAGATTATTATTTTTTATTAGACTAACAGGAACATTCATTTTAGCCAACTCATCAAAATCACAAAATAAAATTAAAGTTTTTTTAGTCTATAAATAGATGTTTTAGCCAAAACAAGAAGAGAGTCAAAACTTTTACTTTTATAAAATATAATTTTGCCATGGAATGATATTATGTAATTTGAGGAAAGAGTGGTGATGATAGAAGCAACAGAATACTATAGTTCATTTTTATTGTTGACAAAATATGAGATGGATTTTTTTCCCATCTAAAGTAGTGACAAGATGTCACAAGTGATGGATAATAAACTGTTTATGATAGTCCTTTAACTCATCAATTTTATTGATCAGGACAGTAAGCTTCATGTTTATTTTCAAACAATACTTTATGAACAAAAGTTACAGTTTATCTGAGATTCATTATTTCTATACCATAAATGACCCCATTACCTCTCCCTGTCATTAACAATTCTAAGTTAACTATTGTATAGTTTTATCTACCACATTCTGAATAGTTCCCTAAAGTTACCCAACCCTTGTGTCAAAGGACCAATTAGAGTTCAGGCAACATTTCACAGCTCTCAGCTGGTAATTACAATGTTTCCTAAACATGTAGATACTAAATACTTTCCAAACTGCAATAGTCTTAGGCAACTATCAGGCATAGAAAGCTCTCTTCACTTCAGGAATCAGTCTGAAAACTGGGCAAGTAAAATTATTTCCTCAGCAGTTTTAACAAATGTTATGGTTTTCAAGACATGGACAGTCAAAACCCATTTTTATTTTCTGATCAGTGCTGCTCAGTTAATTCTCAACTCTCTTGCAACTGGCACTAAAAGAGACATAATCTTCTTTCTAAACATACAATTGGCCCTGGACATATCCTAATTTCACCTGTTCAGGTCTTTGGGTATTCAATAAAGCAAGTTCAGCCGCTGTGCCAAGAGGCCACACAGAGTTCAAGGTAACACCTCACAGCCATCAGCAGGTTAATTACAATTTCATTTTCAAACACACCGACTGCATGCTTGTTTCAACTCCAAATGACCTTACCTGCTTAATTTGGGGGGGGGGTCCTACATGGAGTAAATTTCTGTCAGCAAAGCTAAAAGGCCACTCAGAGTTCATGGTAACAATTCATATTTTTAACAAGTTGCCCAGACCGAAATCCTCACTTTCAAACATTCCAGAGAAAACACTTGGTAGCTATGAAAAAAGTACGGAGTGAGGGCAGAAAAGGAAAAGGGCTGGGAACAGGAAAAGGGTAGAAAAGGGAAGGAGAGCTACAATTTAAGACCCTTGGAATTTTGAGTTTATTGCCAATAGCTGTGTTAGTGAGCTGACTGGCTCAATTTGAGAGGACCTGCACTTTTGCGGGTGGAGTATGACAGGTGTTTCTAGAGACAGTACTTGAGACTCACCACTGCCAGAAACAAAAAACTGGCTCAAAAGCAGCTACACAGTACATTGTGAAGTGACCACAGTAGTGGGGGCTTGATTCTATAAGGCCGGCAACTTGGGGAAAAGCTGACTTCCTTCTGCTTTCTCAGTAAGTAGAAACTCAAAAGGAAGTTCTCAGGTCAGTAGATGTTTTCTGCAGCCAAGAGTTCTTTCTGTCACCAATTAGGCTAAAAGATTCCAGTTAGCATCAACAAGAAGACAAAATCATGTCAGTGCAATTCTTCTTATTCTTTGCTGCCTTTATTGTATTGTATGACAGAATGACAAGTTTTGTGGAAATATTCTCTAGTATCAACTGACACTTTTTCCCCTCTAAAATTCCAAACTCAAAAAACAACTGGCCTTAAAGGTTTTGTTCAGGAATGTTGTCTGCACAATTCATCACTTCTTGTATGGAAATTTTGTTCTCTATTTCACAGTATTTACCTAATTTTTGTTTTAATTTTTAACTGTTTTACTCAAATGACTCAGCTACTCATAGAATTAATTGTTCACTTTGTAAGTTGACTTGAAAAAACTGAAAATAAGTATAGACCCCACTAGCAATTTCATCTTAGCTATTCATTCACCTGGAAAGAATTACTAGTAGAATGAGGCGTTGCATCAAGCTGCTTAGGAGCAGTCTTCCTATATTACACCCTGGCTGGGCTGCAGCTGCTTTTGTATACAGTGATCTGTCTTGTCAATTCTTTATGACAAAATGATAATTTCTATAATGCTCACTCATTCCTTCTTTAGAGGACACTTTCCTTGGCGAACAACTAGGTAGTATAACAACTGTTTTTATTCTCAAATCTTAACCACAGATTTCCTTAATATTACTTTTTTTAATAAAGGAGGTAATTTTTGGTTGCTGCATTTATTTGAGTGCCCCATACCTAAAGCCTGAATGGTTTATTATTCTTGCATAATCCAGCCATATAATTTTTTTGCAGAGTCTGTTTTCTTCCCTCAAATGAATTTTAAGAAGTCTAATATATAAAACATAGAAAACTGTAATGTGTGGTGGTGCACACTTATAATCTCAGCACTTAGCAGGCTGAGACAGGAAGATTGCCATGAGTTCAAGGCCAGCCTGAACAACACAGTGAGAACTTGTCTCAAAAAAACCCCAAAACCAAACCAAACAGCCCCATAGAATATTGAAGAAATTTGGGCTAATCCACCTAGATATTTATCATCTTAGCCCTTCTACTTGACCCCACTCTCCTATCTTCTAGCACTACTGCATAGAATCATACCCAAAGAAACTGAATAAAATCACTAATATCTGTGGAGCACAGCCTTAAAGCTAGCAAGAAGTAGATGTTGGCATTAACCAGTAAGAAGGCATTTGTTAAGTGGCAAATTAACTCTTCAAACAACTATATGATTGATCGTATCAGAACATTCTTTTTCACTAAATTATCATCTCTGGGTATACAGTTCAGTGATAGAGTACTTGTCTCACATGTACTAGACTAACCCTAACCCTAACCCTAACCCTAACCCTAACCCTAACCCTAACCCTAACCCTAACCCTAACCCTAATCCAATGCCTAGCACTAGGGTGGAGGAGGAATCAAAAACATCTCTTGAAGGAAGAAGCTTTGGCTTGTTTGTTATTCTCTCACTATATCTAGACAGACAGAGAACCTTTTAGAGCTTTCAGTGATAGCAAACAGCCTTCCAGAGCACGAATGTCATAGGTTCACCACCACTGAAGCACATTTTAAGTGTTCAATAAATGTTACACTAAATTCAACAAATACACTGCCAGTCTCTAATTGAAAAACCTTACTTTCAGATAGAATTTGAACTATCTCGTCTTCTTCTTTACTCCATGTTCATGGAAAAATCCCTAGTCATCACAGGGATCAACTGAGACTAGTCATCAAATCACATCTATTCAACACAGAAATACTCTGCCCTTCAACAAGTTGACAACCTCTATGCATCTCAATGTTCCTTAATGAAGAACCAGGTAGGGCCCTGCCCAGCATCCCCAAGCAGCTGTGGAGCTTTGGTGTGCCCTTTGGCATGAACTGAAGTCCTATACAGCATACTCCATCTAGCTGTTCAGCCCCTGTATGCCACTCAGAACCTGGTAGAGGTTCTGCAACCTCAAGCAGCCATGAAGCAGAGGACCACATGGAGTGTGCTGAAGGCCCATCCAGCATATCTCTACATTTGAGGAGCCCTCGACTGCCACTAGGGACCTGGAAAGGCCTCACTAGCAACCTCCACTCAATGGGGTAAACTCCAGGAAGCAACTGAGATCTTGCATTCAGCTTTACCAGGGAAACACAAGAAAATGATAAAAAGAAAGAGCAAAATGCAATCTCAAGCCTCCAGTGATTCCAGACAAGCCTAGGAGACATGGACATGGAAGAAAATGTAAGCCATGTACCTAAAGCTTCTGAAATGAAGTCAAGAAACAACTCCATGAAGCTATAAAGGAACTCAGATCAGAAATAATCTCCCAGGTAAAATAAAAAAATGATAAATGTGATAAAAGAATGCTGAACACATCTAAAGAAGACACAGTTAAAAAAAGCTGAAGAGCATGGCAAAAAGATGGAAACTTTGAATGAACAATATAAGAAAGAAACAGAATGCATGAAACAGATTCAAAGAGATATCCAGGAAATAAAAAATTCCATCAAAAGCTGGCAAAACTGCCTCAATGAAAGTGAAGATAGACTTTCAAACCTCAAAGACAAGACTACAGCTAGTGAACAGGAAAGCAAAGATCTTTTAAAAATAACAAGGAATCAGGAAATAACAAACAACTGCAAGATGATGCAAAGAAAAACAATATAATATTGATAGGTGTAAACAAAAAAGGTGACAACACAAATGATATCAAAAGACTATTTACAGAATAGCCAACAATTTCCCAAACATGGGAAAGGAAACTGACTTGCAGATCAGTGAAGCATATAGAACTCCAATTAGCCATAACCATAATAAATCTACACCCAGACATATAATAATCAACATTCCAGAAATTCAGCATATGAACAGAATATTAAAAACTGTTACAGAGGAGAGACAGATTACCTATAAAGGAAAGCCCATCAGAGTAACAGCAGATTTTTCAACCCAGCGAGGTCAAGAAGAGCATAGAGTGAAGTATTTCAAATCTTAAAGGAAAAGTGACTTTTAATCCAGATTGATGTACATTGCAAAACTGTCCTTCAAAATTGGTGGAGAAATAAGATATTTCCATGACAAAGAACAGCTGAAGAATTTCATGACCACCAAAACAACCCTGCAAAGAATACTGAAAGATATTTTAGATAGTCACAAAAATAGCTACGACTTCAAGAACACCAGCAGAAAACAAACACTGAGCAAGGCAAAGAATTAAACAGGGCGGAAAGGTAAAGAACCAACAGCACAAAGATAACATTACAAAAATGAGCCAATATACATCAGTTATAACCATTAATGTAAATGGCCTCAATTCACCAAATAAAAGAAACAGACTGGCAGAATGGATCAAGAAACAACATCCAACCATATGCTGTATACAAGAAACCCATTTAACCCAAAAGGAAATTCACAGACTGAAAGCCAAAAAGATGGAAAATAATACTTTATGAAATAGGAACACCCAACTTCCCCCCAAAAAGCAGGCATAACTAATCTGTCTGCAGACAATGTAAACTTCAAGCCAAGAATGATCAAAAGAGATGAAGTTCACTACATACTGGTTAGGAGAAAACTTCCAAGAGGAAGAGATAACAATCTTAAATATATATGCACCAAATATAAGAGTACTCAGCTATATAAAACAAATATTAATAGAAATGAAAAATCAAGCAGTTACACAATTATAATGGGTGACCTTAATACTCCATTGACACAGACAGATCAGCTAGACAGAAAATCAACAAAGTAACAGAACTGAATCAAACATGTGAAGAAATGGATTTAGCAGATGTGTATAGTGTTCCACCCAATAACATCAGAATATACTTTCTTATCAGCTGCACATAGGACATTCTCTAAAATAGATCATATACTAGCCCATTGAACATACTTAAGTAAATGCAAAAGAACTGAATTATCCTATGCATATTTTCTGATCACAGTGCCATGAAACTAGAAATTAATGACAAAAGAAATGCAAAAACCCCATTGTATAATGGTACAATGGAGTACTACTCAGCTATAAAGAATGATCACATTGAGATATTTATAAATAAATGGAAACTACTTGAGACCATTCTCTTAAGTGAAATAAACCAAACTCACAAGGGTAAATACCATATAGTCTCCCTAATATGAGATTTGATAAGAGTATATAAGACTTTATGGTAAGCATGAGTCCCCATCTCATAGCTTCGAAGTCTTTCAAAGTTTTCAATCATCAGTTGGAATGGTGTTATCCTGTTTTGTTTGACTATATCATAC
>PVJX010001557.1:0-19761 GCA_004027295.1 Dolichotis patagonum
TATTGTTCTTTGAGGGATTCTATCTGTTTGCTTTGTTCCTCTAATTTTTTAGCTGTGTTTTCACTAGATGCGTTCACTATTTCTTTCACTGTTTTTATCAATTCTTCTTTTACCTGGGCAAGTATTTCTGGTTTAAATTTCTCCATAGCTTTCCCTATTTGCATATTTATTTCATTTGATATCATTTCAGACATTTCAGTTGTATGGCTTCTTTTTTTTTCTATGTACACAGCTTCTAAGCTTTCTTGGGGAGGGCTAGGGCTTTGAGCCTGCCTTTTGGTCTTTCCGTTTGTCATTTTTCTATATTTCCTTACTTTGAGTGGTGTTCCAGAGCTTTCTCTGCTTGTGTGGCAAATTACCTGTTACACCCTCAGTTCCTGGAGGGGCAGTGGCTCCCCCACAGGCTCTTGGCTTCCTCACAGGGTACTAACTCTCCTCTGTGGGTTCCTGGCTCCCTAAGTTGTAAGGCGAATGCTGGATGTGGCCACCCTGGAGCCTGTGGAATCTCAGGCAGGCCAGGCCACCGTGCTTTGTCCCAGGCAGGTCTCCAGGAGGTTCCCTGCGAGTGAAGGGCCTACAGGTCCCAAAGAGTCAGGCCAGAATGTTGGTTTCTGAAAAGTTCCCGGTCCCAAACAGACCTGGCCAAGAGGCCAGTCTCCACAATATTCCCAATCCAAACAGCCCGTGCCACTGTGCGGGTCTGAGACTTTCGGGTCCCAAAGAGACAGCCCGAGATGCTGCTTTCTAGGAGACTTCCTGGGGGTGAAGGGCGGGGCTACGGGCCCAAACAGACCTGGCCCAGATGCCTGTCTCCAGGCAGTTCCCTGAGGATGAAGGGCGGGCCTACCAGTCCCAAACAGTCGTACCGAGATGCAGGTCTGCGCAGACTTTCGATCCAAACAGCCCAGGCCACTCTACAGGTCCGAGAGTTTCAGGTCCCAAAGAGACAGCCTGAGATGCTGCTTTCTGGGAGACTTGCTGGGGGTGAAGGGCGGGGCTACGGGCCCAAACAGACCTGGCCCAGATGCCGATCTCCAGGCAGTTCCCTGCGGATGAAGTGTGGGCCTACCAGTCCCAAACAGTTGCGCTGAGATGCAGGTGTGCGCCACTTCTGCTCTTCTTCAGAGCAATATGGCTGCAGGCCTTCAGCTTGGGCATAGATTTGCCTTCACTCATCACCTCTTTCCTTTTCAGTGTGTTTCCACTCACAGGCTGTGGGAAGGTCCGTCCAGAGAGAGGGCTGGGTGACCAGCAGTTAGGGGGGCGAGGAGGGGAACAAGGCTGCTGGAAGCCCAGGAAATCTCCTCAGGACCCTTCTGCCTCAGACAGTGGGAGAGCTGGGGTCACCTGGTCCCAGGGTAGGGGATGGGATTGTGGGCTTCTGAGGTGAAGCCTGAGGAGGCAGGGCAGCCAAACATCTCTTTAAGAGATCAACGTCTAGTAAGTTCCTCATGCTAAAGCCTGTCAGAGACCTCTGGTTAATAAAATATTCTTAGTAAGTGTAGTCATATGAGCTTACACGGCTGACCTCTATGCTAGGGATTGTAACCAAGTATGGGTAGAAAGTCAAACTGCACTAAATATAATTAACTCTTTTTTTTTTTTGATGATTCATAAGACCTTTAGGATCCTGTGGTGTCTCAGGATCATCATTATGTTTATCACCTTTGATGAGGCAGGCAGCTGAATAAAAATACCAGGCCTCACCCTTTCCCTACCTACCTGGGTGGCCTTTAGCAGGTGATGACCTTTGAAACTTCAGAGTCCTCTAAAAATAGGGGTGGCAACATTACCTCCCAGAAGTGTCATAGTAGAATACTCTGCATCAAGGGTACTGGTATCATGATTATCATTTCTATTTGCTTTGAGGACATCAAACTGCTGGCTGATAGAGAATTCTATTAGAAGTCTTCCAGAATGTTTCAAAGTAATTTATTCTAGCATGAAAACATGGCTTCCTTAGCAGCAGGGATTGCTGAGAGGTGATATTTAGTTAAGCATTAGAAAGAGTGCTTAAATATTGTATTTAACCTGCAAGAGTAGTACATGCTTATTGTGAAAAACTCTAATACTAAAGAATATATTAAAAAATAAAACATCTCCTTCCACACTCATTGTCTCAGTGTTTCCCAGAGGTAAGCCTTTTATAGTTCAGTGTATGTGTGAAGTTTAAATTATACCATTCATTATTGTTCTATGACTTTGCTTTTTTTCCACTTGACAACATATCTTGGGGATCTTTTCATTTTTTTTCTTTTGCAGGTGCATCTGCATAGTCTTTCATGATATGAGTGTTACCTTGTGTAACCACTGCCCTGTTGATTAACATTAGGCTATTTCTAGTTTTCATGGCAGAGAGTGTTGTGATGAACACAGAATAGTTTTCATCTAAACCAGTTATAACCAATCAGTATATATTTTTTTAACCTCAGGTTGCTTCAAGTCATACTCCCTAAACCACTTTCTTTCTTTTTTTAATTTTATTTTGAAGAGAATAAAACCAAATGAGAAAAAACAAAATGGGGTCAGTCAAAACAAAAGAATAGACATAGTACATGACTTAAAACCCAAATGCACGGTGATCCACAGTGCTTACCATGATGTCTCTTGTTATCTTCAATAGAATTGCCCATATCATCAGGCATAGTAAAATTGAACATAGCAGTACAAAACAAAATCAATAAAAAAAAAAACCATTGGAGACATTATAGGACTTCAAAAGAGGGTAATAGTCAAACTAAAATGGGTATCATAGTGAATCTTATTGTCTTCAGAGTAGTTGCCTATACTCTCAGACTTGATACTATCAAACATAACAGATTCAAATAAAATCAGTCAAGACAAGACAACAATTGAACAAGACAGATTCAAATAACATCAGTCAAAATGAGACAGTGAAAGCAATACAGGGCTTCAGATTAAGTTAATAGGAAATTAAAAATGGTTACCTTAATATATCCTGCTCTTTGGAATAGCTGTCTATGCCCTCAAATCTAGCACAAGTAGACAAACTGGAACAGTATATAACCAAACTAAACAGCGAAGAAAGCAATATGGGTTTCAAATCATGATGCAAGATTAACAATGTCCTCTATCTTCCCTTTTTAGACAATTCTTCCCCTTTCACTTTCACAGGGTGCATTGTACATTTTGTATTTCACTAACTCCTCTAGTTTTTAGATTAGAGAGGCAACCTGCTATTTACCTAAGTAAATAGGCTTGGTCTCAAGTTGTATCCATTTACCTACAAGAGCCTCAAGGTTTTCCTTCCTTATAGCTGAGTAGTTCTCCATTGTATAGAAGTGTTATGTCTTTCCATCAATCTGCAGCTGAAGGGCGAGCTACCCTTACTTTTTTCTGGTTCCCTGTCACATAGAGCTTTATTGTCTCATCTTTGACTTTCAGTCTGTAAACCCTCTTTCAGGTTAATTATATTTGTTATACAAAGCATCTTGATGGACCTTATCTCCTGATCCACCCTGCCTGTGTTTCTTTTTATTAGTGTATCGAGGCCATCCATATTAGCGATTATGGCTAACTTTCTCTGCCTCATGTCTGCCATGCTATTTTTCTGTCATTGTTTGTCTACTTTTCCCCTTCATTCCACTGTCTTCCCCATTCAGTGTGACTCCTCTGCCACTGTTCCTAAAGCCATGGTCTTTTTTTCTCTCTCTCTAGAATGTCCTTCAGTGTTTTTTGTAGGGTTGAATTGGTGGTCACGAACTCCCCCAGTTCCTCTTTGTCATGGAAACATCTTGTTTCTCCATTAATTTTGGGAGATAGTTTTGCAGGGTACATCAATCTGGGTTGGAGGTTATTTTCTTTCAGGGCTTGGACTACTTCACTCCAAGCTCTTCTTGATTTGATGATTTGTGTCGAGAAGTCTGCCATGATTCTGATGGGTTTTCCTTTATAGGTGATCTGTTTCTTTTCTCTGACAGCTTTTCATATTCTGTTCTTGTGTTGAATTTCTGGGATCTTGATTATTTTATGTCTGGGTGTAGATCTATTTTGGTTATAGCTGGCTGGAGTTCTGTATGCCTATATCTGGTTATCATTTCCTTTTCCTATGCTTGGGAAGTTTTCTTTAATGATTTCTGTAAATAGCCTTTGTATTTCATTTATGTTTACCCCTGCTTTTCACTCACATTTTTTATTCTTAAGTTATAGATCCTCTTGTCATCTTCTGGCCTTTGTATTGTTACTTCTTGATTCCTTGTTGTTTTTAGGAAATCTTTCCTTTTGTGATCACAAGTTGCAAACCTGTCTTCAAGGTCCGACAGTCTATCTTTAGTTTCTTTCAAGCAGTTTTGCCAACTTTCAATGGAGTTTATAATGTCCTGGTAATCTCTTTGAAGAATCTGTTTCATGTATTCTAGACTTTTTAAAAATATTCTTTGTCAAAGGTTTCCTTCTTTTTTCTATGTTCATCCATCCTTCCATCTGTATCTTCTTGAGAGCTGCTTAGCATTTCTTTTATTATTTTTCTTATATCTTCCTTTACTTGTATTTGTATTTCTATTTTAAGTTCTTTTATAATTTCATGAAGATAGTTCTTTATATCAGATGCAGTTTCTTCAGAAACTGCAAGTGTGCAACCCCTGATATCTTCTGTGTTTACCTCTCCTGGACCAGTACTGTTTGGGTTGGAGGATGGAGACTTCCTTTTGTTTCTTCCTCTTGTCGTGTTTCTGATTTCTTCCAGACAAGTAGATAGTGGGGGTGCCCGGCACTTCTGCGAGCCAGTGCAGTTCTCTAGTCTGCCACTCCCCTCTGCGACCACATCCTCCTGCCGAGGCCCTCGGGGTTACCAACCCCCAACTTCACCATGATCCTGCATCTTCGGATTCCAGTGGCATTTCACACATAATGGGACCAGCTCTGGTGAGAGCACATCTGGCTACAGCCTTCTGTCACATTTTTCTTTTCTTTCTTTTTTTTTCCACTTTAGTTTCTTCCTGGATTGAGAAGATCCATCTCCTTCCATCTGGTCTTCTCCAGGATGCCATATTCCAGCATCTGAACTGTTTCTCTCAGAGAGGCTTTTTACTTTGCTGCTTATTGATCCACCATTTTCCCAGCTTCCCTAAACCAATTTCTCCACCTTCTCCTTTTCCTTCCCCTTGTCAGTGTGGAGACTGAGCCTATGGCTTTATGCATGCTAAGTACATGATCTACCACTGAGCTCTATCTCTAGCCCCAACACATGCTTCTTGATCTATAGTCTTGTCAGAAGAGATAATATCAAGTTTGAACAAAGCAAGTGATTTTGGCTAGAGAATAAAATCTTAAAGATAGAGTGCACACGTAGTATGCATCAGGCCCTGAGTCCAATCTCCTGCATCACTAAAAACAACAACAAAACTCAAAACAAAACCAACCAAGGTTTAAAGAAATAATTTGGGCACCAGGCATGGTGGTGCACACCTGTAATCCCAGCACTCAGGAGACTGAGCTAGGAGGATCATTGTGAGTTTAAGACCATCCTGGGCTACAAAGTGAGTTCAGGGCCAGCCTGAACTGCATGGTGAGACTCTCTCAAAAAAAGCAAAAAGAAAGAAAAAAGAGAGAGAAAGAGAGGAAATAATTTGGTGATATTTAATACACTTAAGATATTACCTACTTTTCAACTGTCATGGAAACCTAGTTTTTGAGCATTTCTGTTACTCTAAAATTTCCCCAACCTATTTACAGTCAGCCCCCATTCTTGTTTTGGCTCCAGGCAAGTATCATAATTTCTGTCTTCATAGTTTTGCTGTATCTAGAAATTTCACATAAATGGAATAAAAATATGTAGTGTTGGGCCTGACTTCTTTTATTTAAAACATTTTTTTGAAGTTCAACCAAGTTGTTGGTGGTATCAATTATTGATGAGCCATGTTCAATTGGATAGTTGGACCACATTTTCTTTATTCATTTTGATTGTTTTCAATTTGAGGCTATTTTCAGTGCTGTACATTATGAAATTTCAGTCTATGCATGTTATGCTATGAAAATTTATTTATTTATTTTTTTGCACCAGGAATCAAACTCATGACCTCACGATTTTCAGACAGGTGCTGTGTCACTGATCTACATCCCAGGCCCCCACTATGAACTTTTACACATGTTTTGGTGTGGGCTTTTAAAAAATTTCTCTTGGGTAAATAATTAGGAGTGTTATTGTTGATAAGTATATGTTAACTTTTTTTAAAAAGCTGCAAATGTGTTCCAAAGCAGTTGTTTCACTTTACATTCCCATCAGCAGATATGTCCAATTTTATTCATCTACTTGCTTTATTAATGTGAGAATTCTTCATAGATTCTGAATACAAATTGTATATATGTGTGAATATATAAAATACAATTATATATATATATATAGTATTATAGATGGCTGGATAATTTACAAGTATTTTCTCTATATCTGTGGTTTTTGTTTATTTTGTAGTAAATTTGAAGAACCAAAATATTTAATTTAGAGGGGACCTAAATTCGTCAATTTTTTCTTAGATGGATCATACTTGGGGTATCACGTCTAAGAAATTTTATTTTTTTTTTTGCTAAACTCAAGATCACATAGATTTATCTTACTTTTTCCAGAAATTTTATAAAACCAAAGTGATTTTAGAAGTGATTTTTACAAATGAGATAAAGTTAATGTTCTCTGGAGTCCCTTTCTACTGAAATCAGTGGGACCATGGGTGAAATCTGCATTGCTGGCCACTTCTGCCTCTTCAGTAGCTGTCAGGACTTGGCAGACTGCCTGCAGAGTCAGTGGCAGTGGTCCTTATTACTGCTCCTTGGAAATCTTCCGAAGGAACAATATAAGATCATGTTCATTTAGAAGGATTAGGAAACGTTTCATTTGAGGAAGTCACATATTTTCTATCATGAATGAAATATTCTCGGGATATTATTTCATTGAACAAGTGTAGAGTAATTTCTACCAATTATGCAGTTAAAAAAAGCATTTCCCGTTTACTAATGGCTTTGATATAGGCATTGTTCCATTTTCTTGTTATTCCTAGTAGCTCACTTTATTTCTCTAAGTAACAGTATCTCTGTCTCTGTCTCTCTTTTTCTCTCTCTGTGTCTTTCACTCTTTCTCTCTCTCACTGTAACAGGTACCTCTATATGGCTGTGTCTTTTAAAAATATATTTGTGGTTTTAATTGACACATCATAATTGTAGCTATTTAGGGGGTACAGGGTGCCATTTCAGTGCATGTGTATGGAGTGTCATGATCAGAGCAGGGTAATTGGTATATCCATTGCCTCAAACATTTATCATTGCTTTGTGTTGGAAACATTCAAAATCCTTTCCTACTGCTATTTTGAGATATTCAACTAATTGCTGTCTACTGTAGTTATGCTATGGGACCCTAGAAGTTATTCCTCGCGTTCACTGCATTCCTGTACTGTTCGCGTCCTCTCTCCTCACCTCGTTCCCCACCCTTCCTGGGCTCTGGTCGCCATATTCTACTCTCTACTTGTTTTAGGCCAACCATTAGTGTCCACAGGTAAATGAGAACTTGGTCTTTGATGAGATTATTATTTGCCAGCCCTTACTACAATTCTTTGATTCTGAGTGTGTGTGTGTGTGTGTGTGTGTGCGCACGTGCATCTGCGTGTGTGCCCAAGAGCCATGCTGATTCTGACAACTGGAGGAACGTGAGTGATTTCCTTTGATGCCTTCACCCATGTAATAAATACAAGCATCTGTAAGTCCTCACTCACTATTTCAAACTCTTAGAGCCAGATGTATTTTAAAATTCATGTTTCCTCTTCTTCTTTCTAAAGAAAGATAATACAGTGAAATATTCTGAGTCTAATATTCCCATGAAGTCCAAGTTGACTAGTATTTCATAATGTGGACATGTGAATCTCTTCAGGCATATGGGATAGTCACAAAATAGAGAACAAATAGTTTCATATAGTTTGGGTCATGTTTTTTGTAATTGTTGTTGTCTTGTTTACTTTTCTCTCTTTACTGGGACAAAATACTGGACACCCAAAATGAATGGAGGAAAGGTTTATTTAGTTCACTGTTTGTGGAGTTTTCAGTCCGTAATCAGCTGGCTCCTGGGCAGAGTGGCATGGTGCCGGGGCAGCACTCCAAGGCAGCAGTCAGCAAAAGCAGCCAGAACAAAAGAAATGGGGGGAGAACAAGTCTCTTCTCCTCCCTTATATCGTATGCAGGTCATTCCCGCTCCACACCCCAGGGCAGATGTCACACTCACAAAATCTCTGTGCCCTCCTCTTGCACTGAATGAGGATATTTACACAATAAGGGCCCTGGCTCCCTGCTGAATCTCTTAGTTAAACTTCTAAGCTTCTTAAGTTGACACAAGGTATCAACTATAACGGTTGTGTTTGTTTATTTGTTTTGAGATCTGGTCTTACCTGCCACCCAAGCTGGTCTTGAACCCTTGGGGACAAGTGATTGTGCCGCTTCAGCTTTCCACATAGCTGAAATTACAAGCATGCTTTTATTTTCTTGTTTAATTTGAAAAAATTGCTTTCCATTCTGAATAATATCCAGAACTTTTTTAATATTTGAATTCAGGGCAGGCTGTTTTGGGAGGGTAAGTGAGTCACAAAGCTCTTTCAGTCAAGGGCCTGTTGGGACCTCCCAGGTGAGAATGGCCGGGGACTTGAGTACCTTTCCTGACACACCACCACGCGGGCTCTGTGTGGTGCTGGTTCTGCAGCCTCAGGTGATCACTTGAGGTCCCCATTTGGAGCCATTTTGAGCAACTATCATGTTTCAGAATCCAGGGGAGCAGAGGCTTCGGCAAGCCTTGGTGAGCCTTTCAGCCTGAGAGAGTTTTCTGAATGAACATTTTGAAGAGAGAATTTCCAACTGTATACAGTGCTATGCTGTATATTGTTCTATTCTACGGGGCAGATACGCTGCTATTGAAGATCAATATAAGCTGTTAAAAGATAACTTACTCATCTCCCACTCCTGCTATGCAGCCACATGCAGGCTCTCAGATGCAGGCGCCTGAGAAACAGCCTTCACCTGGGGGCCTGAGCGAAATTATATCCCGTAAAATGGAAGAGTCAAGCTGCACTGTATTCAAGTCCTGCCGAGGGCTAGATTATACGCTCAGTGGCAGCCAGAAGCCAGTTTTGGTCACCAAGTGCTCGGGGCTGAGCTGCTGGCACCTGTGCACATCCTGTGTCCCTGCCTGCAGAGAGGCAAGCACTTCCCCGGCATGTGCCACTTCTGTGCTTTCAATAAGAAGAGTCTAATGACCCTAGGAGGATGTATGACAGAAACAAGAATACTCGCTACTAAATACTTCTTCAAGGAAACTGTGTTCCAAAACTTGCATCAATATTCAGAGGCAACATGTGAAAACCCTTCAGTGCCACTCCCCACGCACCCCAGCTGCCCTCTGCAGAGGTCCCCCTGAGAGTAACGTAGTGTGCGGCATGCTGGGCCTTGGCTGTTAACCGTGTGTGTGTACACCCACACACATCTGTGCACAGCCACGCTCAGAAAAACACAGGTCAAGCGTGCACGCGGTTCACACTCTTCATATGATTCTGGTACCTGCTTTGCTTAAGGATCTCTTGGAGACATCTTTCCTTGACCCTACCAGCCTTTGGATGCTGCAAAGCAATTCCGAGAATGTATTTAGGACGTTCCCTAGGGGGAAGCTTGCAGGTCGCCATTGGGAATTACCTGCTACACTTCGAGGACTTTCTGCAGCCACACACTTCACGTACACTTTTATGCATACATGTAGAACAGACAACAGCATTGGGGTTTTTTTTCATGCTCGATCGCTAAGAACTCACTGCCAATGGTTATTGTTAATAATTCTAAATTTCAGCATTTCTTCCTATATCCTTCTTTTATCTAGAAAACAGTTTGGGGCACTGGGCTCCCTCGTTTGCAATGGCTGGGGTTGGAACCAGGGCCTCAGCTTGGGGAGCACTCACCCCCGAGCTGCTTCGGCAGCCCGCACATGGGGTCTCCTAGGGTGAGAACAGGGACATAGGAAGAGATCGTGGTTGTGTATATTTACAGCTTCCGTATCTTTTTGTTTTGGCCTGCTAGCTATGAACTTCATGTCATGTCCTTTGATTTCCTCCCAGGTACAGATCAGATCAAATAAGGGCTTGCCGTTATCTGTGTAAATTGTTAGAACATTTTTGAAGAGCCCTTGACAGTAGCTACTAAAATTTTAAACGCTCTTACCTTTTGACCCTGTAACTCTTGCTTATGGTATTATGGAGATAACTTTGGGACCTGAAACAAGCAGATTTTAGGAGCCTTTTTATTTAAACCATCCCTTTCATGCAAATGCTATGAATCTTTAAAAGACTCAGCTTTTAAAATTTACAGAATCATAAATTTTCAGAGCCCCGGTGTTTAGAGCTGTAAAGACCTTCTGTAAGAGGAGAGGACCGGATAGGGTGTGCTCATATTTTCCTCTTAACTGTTTAATATTTTGTGGGCATCTGGTCCCACAGAAGACGTAATGGTGGAGGCAGGATGATGATTATAATCAGCGTAGTGGTGGCAGGGGAATCTTTACATTTAGCAAGGGCCACTTACTGCGTACTGCTTTCCTTCCTGATTTAAGAAAGAGGTTACCCCTTCGAACGTGAAAAATAGTGATTTGTTATTAATTAATTAATTAATTTTGTCTGCTTGAAGCAGGGTCTCTCTACGCAGTTCAGGATGGTCTTGAGCTCACTTTGGAGCCCAGGCTGGCCTCGAACTCCTAAGCATTTTCTTGCCTCAGCCTCCCTGCGTACTGCGATTGTAGGCATGTGCCACCACACCTGGTGGTTATTTGTTTTAAAAAATGGTTTTCTGAGAGTTGGCAGTAGGCAAGGCTAGAGCACGGACAAGCCCTGTGTGCCGAATGGGGGCGCCTAGGACACCCAGCAACTACACCAGGTTTCTTCTACCCCTGGCTCTCTCCCTCGTAGCTCCTCACCTACCAGTGCTTCGGGAGTGCCCCACCCCACAGGTGCCTTAGCCTCTAGTGGTTCACACACTGAGAGAGAACTCCCTCCCTCCCACGCTCTCTGTACCTCTCCCCTTACACCCCACACCTCGGCACTCTCCTGCTCCTACTCCCTCCTTATTCAATTTTGCTTTTCAGTCTTTGTGACACTTCTTGACCACTACATTCCCCTTAGGGCTTTTTACCCCTGCTGCGTTGGAGATTGAACCCCGGGTCTTCACACACAGCAGCACCCCCGCTGTTTCTATTCTGTGTTTTGAGCTCTTGGTAAGTCACCAGGTTCCCCAGGCTGGACTCAAGCTTGGGATCCTCCTGCTCAGCCTTCCAGGGTGCTGGGACGGTGGGTGTGTACCACCATTCCAGGCTCCCCTTGAGTATTTGTTGAATAGTTGATTCATTTGTGGTTCAAATCAGGAAAATATAAAAAGGAGAGAACACTCTTGCACTTACCCCAGTCCCTCTTTTTTCCACAGGCAGCCCTCACTCTTTTGCATGCCCAGAGATTCTTTATGCATGTATCAGAAATGCAAGTCTATTTGTATTTAGTAACCAGTAAGGATGTAGGCTATTTCCTCACTGGCTAACCCAAACAGTAGAATACTGTGCACACCGATTGGCTTTGTTTATATTTTCATTCTGTACATGAAGATAGACATGTACAGCCCCCAGGATTCTCATGGACAGCCAGCACTCACTGTGCTCTGAATTAAAGCAGCCATTCAGATTGCACTAAAACCCTACTTTCCAAAGCTGCGTCTCCTTCTACATTTCCTGCATCTTTGGTGGTGGAGGGGAAGTTTATGGCCATTTATCCAGTCTTTAACCAGGAGTCATCTTTGACCAGTCCTCTCAGCTCATCCAGAATATCTGCAGACCTCACCTTTTCTCAATTTCTGCCAACACTGCCTGAATCCGGGACCTCAGTACTCCTCGCTCCTCCTGATTCTCTCAGCTTCCCTGCTTTCCAGAGTCAGGTGTATACTCCTAGCACTGAGCTTGCCATCATGATCTGATGGGTCTGTTTCTCCCACTAAGCATGGGTTCCTGATGTACCTGGATTAGCTTCACACTTAGGAACATAATGAATGCAGAATGAATAAATGAACAAGCAGGACACATTCAGGACAAAGTTTACTTGGGACACTAGTAGCAGCCTTGGAGACGGCATGTGCTGGCGCGGTAAGGGAGGCTGCAGGATTGCAAAGGGTGTCTGGTGTTCGGATTGGTGCAATATGGAGAGATAGGCAGCAGGCAGAAGTCAACTTTTGCCTTGAGCCCTGGCAATTAGAGGGCTTTGCAGGACCTATAGTTGGTGGTTGTATATGACATGGAACATTAGAATGACCTGGAGAAGTAAATCCAAACAGTCACCAGAATACAGCGAGGTTGACCTATGAGTATGGTGAGATCACCTAGAGATGAGAAGAAGGCTACGAAGAGTCCTGGGATGAGCACATTTAGTAGGGTGCAGAACAGGACAAAAGTAGAGGACAGGTGATACTAGTACTGTCCTGAGCTCCAGTTGATGGTGCAGCTGTCCACAGCGGCAGCAGCTGCTGAATGACCAGCGCGGGGAGGCCCGAGGGTCATTCTCTGGGTCTGACTGCTCTGAGGACTCGGGGGACCCTGGCAGCGCCAGTTTGAGCACAGTGAGGTCTACAGAGGTGGCTCTGTAAGTGGAGGCCAAGGACACAGAGGATACTCAAAAAAGAGGCTGGGTGGCAAAGAGAAGACGCACAGCAGTGAGGAGGGTCCAGGCAGGGGTTTATTTCTCAATTTTCTTTTGAATTATAGGTAAAGTAAATATTTATTATAGAAAATTAGGCTATTATAGGAAAGCAGTCAAAAGCCACAAAGATCATCTACAATCCTACCGACCTAATCTAGATGCTGCTGCTGCTGCTTTTTATTTTTGAAATTCATTCTAGTCTTTTCTGTGTAGTTGAAGCCAAAAGAGTGATTGTAGGCTCTGCTTTCGCGTGTAGAGGACTTGGCCGTAGCATCTGTCCCCAAATTAATTGCTATGGTCTATTTGGCTGATCTAATTGGCTAGGCCCCGTCGTTCTCATGCTCCCTGGGTACTTCTCCATATGGAGTTATTTAATTAGACAGAAATAAAACTCCACATTCACTCAGTCAGCAAAGATTTATTAGATGTCCACAACCCATGCCAAGTCAGTTGCAGAGGGGTGAGACAGTGCTGGGGCAGAAGCACTTATCACCTCGCCAGGTTGGCACGGTGCTCTGTGCAGAGGGGCCCGCATCAGCCTGCGGTGGTACCCAGGTGTCGCCCCCAGCTTAGACACCGTGGAGGAACCTCCGAGGTGGATTTGTGGACTCTCTCACCTGATGCTATTTCCCTCGGCATGAAAAACTCTTTAGAAATGTTTCTCTGAATGGCTCTGCAGTGTTTCCTGCTTCTTTTTATTATTTCCCCAACCTGACACTACCGCCACCATCTTTAAAATTAAAACCTGCCTCATAGCATGCACTATTTTCCCAAGACTGATCCTTAGAAGAAGATTTTATTGGATCAAAAGATGTGAACTCTTCAAAAGCACTGTAATACCTGTTGTCGGACGGCTTTCCAGAAAGGTCTTAGGAACGTCCGCTCCTAACAGTGGTGTGGGAATTTCCAGCTGAGATAGACAGCATTTGTTTCTATGCTGAGCTGACTGAGTCCCAGTAAATAAGGAAGTTTGAAGATAAGGAAAAGATAGAACGAGGTACCTGAGAAGCAGTATTGATGGGGTCTGGAAAAGATGCTAGGAGTTAGTTTTGTGCAAGGAAGACAGAAAGTCCTCTCTTGTTGAGGCAAGAGTGAGGCAGATGGACCTACTGTGTGCACCCGTGTGAGTGTGTGTAAGAGTGTGTGTGTCTGTGTGTATATGCATGCAAGGAGGAGTCTGGGGAGTTTGGAGCTGTGCCTCTGTTTCCTTCCTCAGCTGGGAGCCTCGCCGTCCTGGCAGGCAGGGCGGGCTGAGGGAGATAGACCCCTGCTACGGGGAGAAAGATGCAGAGTGTGAAGAACCCAGCAAACGGGCACCTCCCGGAAGGCACAGGCAGCCATGTCACTTAATGTCACATTTTGTTTACAGTTTTAAATGCAAACTTGATCTCCATTCCTGGGACTCTGTTTACAGGGTATAGTGAAATTGAGAATTGGCAAATATTTGATTAATTTGATGAATGCTCCAAATTAGGAACACCAGGTCAGGGTATGTTTCTGAACTGAATTATACAGTGCAGTTGTCCACAGTGATCCAATTAACCAGCTGATTGCCAAATCTCTAGTTGTCTCTGTCCCCTGTGGATATAGCTTAAAGAACTAATAACTGAACTGGGCTCTGCCCCAATCTATTTTGGGATAATTGATGTCTTTGTCCAAGGGTCCCTGCAACTTGGTATTAAACACTGAAGCTTTGTGTAGAATATGTCAGAGGGAGATTTACTACCTCAAAAGACAGTTCTGTCTCTTTATAAAGACTTATCAATCAGAACTTTGGAGGGGATTTTCCAAACTCCTTAGAGAAAATTATGTTTTACTGTTATGGAAAAATATTTGATTCTGTGCATTTTGCTTCATAAAATGAATTTATTTTAGGTTCTGAATACTTAAAATTTTTGTTTCTGTTTTCATGAATTACTTTATTTCAGTTTTACATTTCAATGGCTTCAGTTCTTAAAAACTTTTATGTTCACTGAAGCTAACTTTTTTTCCTCCTAAATGAAAAGTATCAGTGATTTTTAACTTCATAAAGAATAAGGAAAATCGATTACGGTGGAATTATGGTAAAGAAACATTTTATTCCTCACTGTTTAAATATCTCCTTCCTAAATTGATTGCTGATGTGATGTAGGCTGTGAGATGAATGGAGGAAGTCAGTGAAATCTATTTTGTGAAATAATAATGTCATTTAAATACATCAGAAACTGACCTCTATGCACTGTGCTTCTCCTGCACATCTTTTAAACCACTTCTAACCCTGTCACTTACAGGTGTGTTAAAGAGAAGGTACCGAGTTTGGTTTGTTTATTTGTCTTTTTTGAGACGGGATCTTATTGTGTCAGCCACACTGACCTTGAACTTACGTAGAGCCTCGGCTGGCCTTGAACTCCTGGTGAGCCTCCTGACTCAGCCTCCAAGCACTGGGCTCTCAGGTGTGTGCCATCATGTCCAGCAGTAACAAGTTGTTTCACTTCGACTTTGACTCCTCAGAGACTCAGCCCGAGGCAGGTACTCTCTGGTTCTCATGGGCCTGGTGTGGGCTGAGGCAGTCTTAGGCCTGGCATGGACCTTCCTCCCGTCAGAGAACTCACAAGCTGTGGACGTCTGCAGGCAGCCCAAGCCACGAGAACCCTATTCCGGCTCCAGTGTCCACCAGGTGAAGGGCAGGCGGTGCTAAGAACAGTGACTGTCATGAGACATTTGTCAACTGCAGAACGGAGGGACCCCAGACATTCACAGTGGCAAATTCTGTTTCTTTGCATGCGGATTTTATTGTTTCTGGTCTTCACATCAGGATTGGAAAGGAGGACACATTGGGCTTTATTTATTGATTTTTGAGAATAAGAAACCTTGATTTTTTTAAAAAACTGGAAATTTATGATCTCCCGAGCCACAGCTTCACCTTCTGCAGGGTTTACACTGCAGCCCTCCGTCACCACAGTGGCCTTGGTGGCTACGGGTGTGGCCTGCAGCCGCCCACGCTGCCCAGGACTGCGCGCTCTGCAGCCTGGGAGGGCGGCCGCTGGCACCTTCCCGGGTCAGTGCGGTGTCACAGGCTGTGGGACACATTTCTTTCCATAACTCAATCGCTCAGCGTGCTTTTTTAAATTACAAAAAACTAAGAGGAAACTTGTGTTGGAAGTAAAGGAACGCAAGACTAAAACTAGACAGACATATTAGACTGTCCAAATGCTTCAAGAGTTTCCAGTTCCATTTTGTTCTGTTTTGTTTTTTTCTCCCTGGCTGGCTTATACCTGAAAATGACTTTCTGTATATTCCATGGCATTTCCTTTCCAGTGGGATATATTGTGTTATTTATTTGCTAATTTTGAAAGTTAGTGTTACCTATGATTTTAGTTGAAAAAGAAAGGAAATAGCTTATTTCGAATAACTGTCTAAGCAGCAGATAAATAACATTGGTGAAATGTTGTAAGGTGAGGTCTCCTTTATTGCGGAAGGTGTGACATTTGCTGTAGGCGGAAAACTCTTTGATTTAGGCATGAATAAAATGATTTGAACAGTAGGGAGGAATCGTGCTGGAATAGAGCTTTGTGGGAATGTTTTTTCTGAGTCAGTTCAGTTCTAGTACTGATCTGTGCATTTGCTTCAGATGGTAAATGCCTCATCTTATCTGTTCTTCTGTCCCAGTAGTCATATTAACCAGTTGTCATACAGTCACATGGAAATTGCATACAGGAAACTTCCACAGACTTGAAACAGTGCAGGGACTAATGTGTTGGTGAGTGAAATCTGCTTTACTGACCTTCATTCATTTGTGAAATAAACACTTACTGGGATCCTGTTATGATATTGAGATGCAAAGCTAAAATCAATGAAATAGATGATAGTTGTTCAATTTATAGTGTGGAGTAACAGCTGAAGGAGCATTTTCTTCTCCCTCCTTCTGGCTAAGAGTAAACAGTGTCTTTTGCCTTCCCGTTTGGGGGTGAGAGAGACTCTCATGCTCTAGAGAGGAAGGTGTGTGAGTTATGTACATGGACTTCGCCAGAGAGACTCTTTCCTGTCTGAACCTGAGTAGGATGGGAAAGAGAGCCTTGTCCTGTCTGGGGTGGGGAGGCTGGTGACATGGTGGCAAGGTGTCTCCAGAAAGTCTTTAGAAGGGTTTGGGGAGAGCTATTCCTTTTAGCTGTCAAAGGAATTCATCCTGCATACAGGTATTTGCATAACAGTGAACTAATGAGTAAAATCCTTCATTAAGGTTAGAAAATCTAAGCTAGTGTCTCATTAAGTGTTGAGTATTGTCCTAGAACACCATCCTTAGTTAGTGATTGGATAATGCTATGGTTTAAAGGTTCAGTCCTTTGGCGGAAACGGTCTCCCAGTCCATTGTGCTGATGGTGTTGGGTGTAGAGGGTGAGGCCTTGGGCAGTAATGAGGGAGAGAGGAGGTCAAGGGACAGGCCCTCAGCCTGGGAATCTGGGAGTCATGCTCTTATGAGAAGAGAAGAGAGAGATTGTTTTCTCTCTCTCTCTCTCTCTCTCTCTCTCTCTCTCTCTCTCTCTCTCTCTCTCTCTCTCTCAGACTTCCCAACCTCCAGAACTATGGGACACTGACTTCTCTTCTTTATGAATGACCCAGTTGGTGCTATCCATTATAGTAGTGGAAAATAGATTAAAACATGTGCAGACACAGAGGACATTAGCACAGATCGAGTAACATGGAAATTAAAAACAGAAGCCAGAAAAAGAAAACTCATGTCTTGCAAAAGCAGTGTTATTCAAAGAGCACTCCTTTCCTCCCCTCCCCTTCTCCTCCCTCTCTCTCTCCCTGTCTGTCTGTCTGTCTCTCCCTTCCCCTCCCCTTCCCCTTCTCTCCCCTTTCCCCTCCTATCCTGTCCTCTTCCCTTTTTGTACTGGCTTTGAACCCAGTATGTGCTAAGCAAGTGCTCTACCACTGAGCCACATCCCCAGCCCTAATAAATCTCATTTCGACATAGATTAAAAGCCTCCTTCAAGTGTCATTAAAACAAGGAACCTCACTCTTCTGCTTCCAGGAGACACTTAACCACCAAGCCAGTACCCAGATGGAGTTAACCAAGTGAGCAGCCGCAGGCCAAATTGCCAGACCTTTCCCACATCCATTACTGCTGCAGCTGTGCATGAATTTGTAAGCTTTTGCAGCCTCATAAAGCACACGCATGTCCTGCAATGTCTTAGGGTCCTCGTGTCAGTTTTCTGTTACTATAACAAACACCTGAGATAAATTGCCCTCAGAGAAGAAAGGTTTATCTCAGCTCACAGTTTGAAAGGTGTTAGCTGCAGTTGTCTGGCTTGCTGAGTGTGGTGGGACGGGTCGGGGGGAAGCCCTCACCTCACAGCCAGAAGCAAAATGGAGGACGAGACTGATGTCCCACAGCCCCTCTCAGAGGTGCACCAAATAACCTGAGCGCTCTCACTAGGCCCTGCCCCTTCAGGCTTCTCCTGCCTCCCAGTGGAGCAAGGGCTGGGGCATGAGTTAGCACAAAGGCCGTAGGGGGACAGTTCAGAGCTGATCTAGAGCAGTCGGCAATACAAGCAAGAATGATCCCAATGCCGTGCCATTAAAAGTCATCACTTATGCCAGGGGTGGTGCACGCCTGTACTCCCAGCACTCTGGGAGGCTGAGACAGGATGGTCACAAGATTGAGCCCAGTTTGAGCAATTTAGACAATAAGTGAGACTCTGTCTTAAAATATAACATATAGCTCACTGCGGAGGCTGAGTTCTCAATGCTAAGATGTCATTGAGGAGGTTTGAGGCACTTGATGCTGAAGAACAGGCTCATCTTGGTGCTTGTGACTCACACGCCACCCTCCATTATCTGGCTCTAGAGGCCATGTGTGCTTCTGAATGTGTGTTGTGTGTGTGCTCACATGTACACTCCTGTGTGCATGGTTGCAAGTCATCGGTGGCTTTTCCAAGGACACGAGGATGAGCAAATTGCATGTTCCTATAATCAGCAAAAATTTGCTGTTGGCTGAGAGAGGACACTGAAAAGGGAGTTCTAGAATTTGCTATGAGGAAAGAGAAGGAGAGGGAGACAGAGACAGAGAGGGAGAGGAAAGAGAAGAGGAAAAAGAGGAAGAAGAAGAAGAAGAAGTGACAGAGATAGAGGAGGAAGGCGAAGAAGAAAAAGGAGGAGGAGGAAAGCAAGGGAAAAGAAAAGTACGGGACACTGTGACACCAAGAAAAGTGTGTGGCACTCAGCATGTCACTGTCAGTGACAGGGGATGGCAGGAACTGGTGAAGGGGCTAAAGAGTAGAGGCATGGGGTCAGCAGAAGGAAGAGCAGGGCGATGGTGGACATGGCCTCCCGGGAGTCACAACTGCTTTGGTCCCTGCTTGTTCGTCCCCAGCCTTGTCAGGGTCTGATTGGCCAGACATGGGCCTGCGTCATTTGAAAACCTTCCTGTTCATATTTGGGAATCAGGCATGATCAGGGCAAAACTCCACGATCTTAGGACGTGGGCATTCACCACTCCCTGAGATGGACTTAGACACACATTTGGCTGTGCTTGGAAGCGCGGTTTTCTTCTTCCTCTTCGCCATCACTTGTGGACTGCGTTTTTTTTTTGTTTTGTTTTGTTTTTTTAAACAGAGCTTTAAATAAATTCTTCCAGGTGCCAGAGACTTAGTGCTTCACATGGGAACCCAAGTGTGCAAGGGAAGTTCCAAGTCCCTTGTCACGTTTTATGCCAGGTCTGGGGGACATGGCCACCGCTAAGTGAAAGGCCACTTTCAGGGGGTTTGTCACCTGGAGGGAGAGACGGCCTTTCTGTTTCTACTCCTTTGCAAATCAAATAAGCATGCTGTTGATTTTTTTTTTTTAGATTATGTAGCTCAGGCTGGCCTTGAACTCACAGCGATCCTCCTGCCTCAGCCTCCTGAGTGCTGGGATTATAGGGGTGTGCCACCACTCCCGGCCAAGCACACTATTAATCCATCTTGTATGTTTTAGCTTCAGTCACCCTTGTCAGAAATTCAGTTGGAAGAGGCAATGTGAAAGTCTGAATCCGTCTGTGGCCACAGTCACAGAATCCCAAGCGCAGTGTTTTTAACAC
>PVJX010001557.1:19861-39254 GCA_004027295.1 Dolichotis patagonum
AGGCTGGCCTCGAACTCACTATGTAACCCAGGCTGGCCTCGAACTCACTATGTAACCCAAGCTGGCCTCGAACTCACTATGTAACCCAGGCTGGCCTCGAACTCACTATGTAACCCAGGCTGGCCTCGAACTCACTATGTAACCCAGGCTGGCCTCGAACTCACTATGTAACCCAGGCTGGCCTCGAACGCAGTGATCCTCCTCTCTTGGCCTCCTGAGTACTGGGTATTTAAAAATTTTAGTACCAATTTGCTTGCTTTTAGTTTACCTCTTGCATCTGTTTTCTTCCACCTGTGTTAATTTCTTATTTTAGTGATTCTCTCAGATTCCTTTAGCATTTCTTCTGTGATGTTTTGTATTATGATTTCTGAGTCCTTATTGTCTTTCATCTTTGAGTGATATTATAATTGCTTATAGAATTCCAGATTGACAGTTATTTTCTCTCAATACTCTGAAGATAATGTTTGATGATTTCTTTTTTTTTTTTTGGTTTCTTTTTTTCTACTAGTAGGAAGTTGACATATTAATTTCAGGTGAAATGTCTATTTTCCCTAACACTTATGATATTTGATGTTTTTCTTCAATAAACTGCAGTTTCATTCCGAGCTGGCTGGGGGCATACATTTGATGAATACTTTATATTTTCAGTAAAATAATTATACTATAATAACAGCTTTGACATCTTCCTCTTGTCAAAAGAAGTCAATATGGAGTATCTTCCATGTCAATAGATACCCATAGACTATGGTGGTGATTGCATTTTTCTATGGTCAGGGATTGAGTGCATGCACATGCAAGAAAAATCTGTGTGTAAATACTGGACCCATCGATGTCCTAAGCCATCCAGAGGTGTGCCAAGAAGCCCTAGTCCCAGGAAGAGCTGGCCGCGTGCATCTCTTCCCAATTCCACATTCAGTAACACCGTTCTAGACATAGTGACAATATACATACTATGGAAACCAATACATGCTACGAATATGAGATTTTTTTCTGAAAGGATGAATAGTAGGCATTTACGACCAAACCACTGGTTCCTTTCTCCCCATAGATACCGGTTATGCTCTGCTAACATCCTTGAAAACCACTTCCGACTTCAGCATCACTTCTGACTTCAGCATAATGTGTGTTGGTAGCATCAGGGGCCCTACTTCTAGGGCCAGGGATTGATGGATTCATTCATTCATTCATTCATTCACTCATTCTTTCATTCATTCATCCATCCATTCATTCATTCATTCATCTGTTAGTATCTCTTCGTTTTACAAATACTTATTAAGACCCAATGCAGGGGCCATGTTGGAACTTAGGGTGCTGAGCCAACCAGTAACCAGCCTGCTGCCCTGGTAAGTGACTGTGGTCTGGCAAGCCATGGCCACTCCAGGGCAAAGAAACAAGAAGCAACAGCGTTTCCTGAGATCCACGCCATGTTGGAACTTAGGGCACTGAGACAACCGCAACCAGCCTTCTCTCTCCAGGGTGCAGGCTTAGAATCAAACATACCATATTCTCCCCCCCACCCCCCTCTAACAATTGGGATCCAGGGATCTGGGTATTCTTGGGAGGTGATCACATGTGGTACAGCAAGTGGGGGGAGTTTCCTTCTACTACCTCTGAAGTCAGATATTTTTATCACTGTTTTGCTTTGTCCTGATTATTGGTGTTTCTCTATGCAATATTCTGTTTTGATGTGTTCTATAATGTTGTGTATTTCTTTTGATTTTGCTGTACCTAATAGAAGAACAACTATTGTGAAGATAACGAGATATACAATGGTGCCTAGTATTGTTGTCCTGGTGACCTGCTGTGATGTTCTGTGCCAATTTCACTATACTGTCTCAATTGGCTTTATTCCATCCTGTTTTGTTGTATATTACTACCTGCAAGTTAGTAAAAATAAAATTAAATAAAAATAAAACAATAGAACATGAGAAAACAAGGTAACAAAATACCTCCAAAAACTCCCAACTCCATCAAAGCTGATCCATGTGACATGGATGACGAGAAACTCAAAAACAAAACAACAGAATTATATAAGGTGTTTAAAAAGGAAATAACAACAACAAAACATCAATAAGATACTGAGCAAGCTGAAACACGATATAACTAAACAGATAATGTACTTAAAAAGCAAACGGAGGAAAAGAAAATGTGCTAAAGTATATAACTGCATGTATGTTTAAATGTGGGATTGATAACCGTATTACCAAGTTTTTGCTGGATTGTTGAACAGAACTATTTGCAGCCTCACTGTTTTTTCACTTTGTATGCCTTAATTTTGTAACATGAACAACTATTTCTAAGAAGACAATATGTAATTTATCAAGTAGTGATTTCTTAATGGTTTTTTTTTTGAAATTCTGTATTATTTCTACCCTTTTTTCTGTTTTGCTTTTTTTCCCTCTTTAAATAAAATTTTTTTAAAAAGGCCCAATGCAGGCCATGTAGTGAGCTGGGCGGCCAGAACACTCAGCAGCTCCGCGAGGCCTAGGTCAGGCTTGGCTCTCAGGCTGTGTCTGTCCCTTCTTGGTGTGATGATTGTCAGCGGGCTATGTGACCAAGTCCTGCCACACCCCAGCCCAGGCCTTCCTGTGTTCTGACCTCTGCAGCAATGACATGGGGAGAACCCAACCCTGAAGCAGGCAGGAGCTGTTTGCTTTGGTCCACAGACATTCATTTCTCTTGCAAACGTGGCTTTAGCTTTCCAGAGCAGAGTTGCAATACCCATTGTTCCTCAGCCCTTCGTCTCAGTGAGGGTCTCTGAATTTGAAACGAATTTCAAGTGTTTGGTAGTTGATTCTGCTTACTGGAATCTTAATGATTATAAAATTTAAATTCTGAAAATATCAAGTACTCTTTCAGTGCTAATTTCAATAAATTCAGGATAAATTTATTTTAAAAAAGTGAATTAAACTTTTCTTAAAGAGCTCACCTCAGTTGAAAATTGAAGCTAAATATATTGGTTAAAAAAAATTTTTTTTTGACAAGCCCTCATATTTTTAGAGAGTTTAAAAATTTGTTCAGGTAAAAAAGTTACTGAGACAACTAAAGTGCTATTTAACCAGTATATTGTCTGGTAAAATAGTACAAAATTTTTAATTCAATGGATTATTCTGTGTTAACATGATAAAGTTAAGATCTTAAATTTACTAATTAAAAGCAATTGCAAAGAATTATACATCAATTATAGTTAAATACAATTAACTCATATTTTGCCCATTAACATAAAAATAAGAACCAAATTCAAGCACTGGGATCTTGTAAACACTTCTAAAATAGTACAGCTTTTATATAAAGTATTGCACAAATGCAGAAAATAAGTAGATTTCAAAATATATGTTATAATATTTCTCCAAATATTCACAAACTTGTAAGACAAATGAGTCTTTCTATTCAAAGTGGTTTGAGAGAAAAACCCAGGGCAAAGTCTTGCCTCAGATTATTTCAGAATTAGTTAAAAAAATACTAGGGGGAATTAATTTTTAAAAAATTTTTAAAGAGAATAAAACCAAGCAAAATAAAACAGTAGAAAGCCAATCAAAACAAACCAGTATAAGTGACATGGGACTTCCAAATAATATGAAATCAACAATGGTCACCATAATACCTCTTGCTGCCTATACCTTCAGACATAGTAAAAATCAAACAGAACAGAATAGAATAGAACCAATAAAAATAAAACAATGAATGCAGTAAAGAACTTCCAAATAAGATAATAGTAAATCCAAAATGACTACCATAATATATCTTATCTTTGAAATAGCTGCCCATACCATTGGATATAGTAAAATCAAACAAAACAAAACAGAGTAAAACTCAACCCAACAGAACAATGAAAATGATACTGGACTTCAAAACAAGATGATAGGGAATTAACAGTGGCTGCCACCTTCAGAAAGAGATCCCCCAGAGATCCTTGAATAGATGATCAGACTGCCAGCTTTAGACCTGCAAAGTCAGTAAAACACTATACACTAGAAGAATTAAATTGTATTTTACCTCAGTAGCTATCATCACAGCCTGTGTTTCTTCGGATCAGCTGGTTGCTTGCGGTGTGGTGGTGGGGTTGGCTCTTCTTGTTTCCCAGCCTGCACAATAGAAGGGGTTGGCATCTGACTCTCCATCCAGTGGCCCACACATGGTGCCAATTAGCAGGGAAGGCTTGCTTCTTGGTGACTTCTTGTTCCCTCCCCCAAAATGGTGCTGACTCATGAGAAAAGGCTGGCATCTGGCTGTCCCCGCAGCAGCCTGCGCGTGGCGTAGATTCACAGGGAGGGCTTGCTTTTTGGTGATTTCTTGGTTTTTTCCTAGGTGCAGTGTTTACAGAGAGAGATGTGATTACACAAGGAGTTCTTCAAAGGCCCCAATTTTTTTTTTTTTTTTGGTACTGGAGATTGAACCCTGAGCCTTCCCACTGAACGATGGTCCCCAGCTTTGCAAAGTTGCTAAATTACCCAGATTGTGCTCAAACTTGCCATCCTCCTGCCTCAGCTGCTCAGAGTATAAAGAGTACATGTGCCGCCATGTTGATTAAGAGAGACTAAATTTTAAGGGTCCTTGGGTGAGTGAGAGGAGTGTGGCCTTGAAAATCGGGAGTCGTACAAAAGAATGGCGTGATCTTGGTTAGAGATTGAAAGGGAGGTTAATTTAAAACGTAGGCCTCATGAAACACCAGATTACAAAAAGGACATTCAGGGAAAGAAGAAAAAGGTGTGCAATTTGGGAAGCAGTGTAATTATCAAAGAGTGGAAATAAGACAGAGAAATCCAACTTCTCTTTTGAAAAGCACGATCTCCAGACTCTGAATGTTGGGCATACATTCCAGAGAGGATGCATTTCATTGGGACCAAATAAGATCTTTCTGACCACGTAGACTTGTGCTGTTCAGTGGGTTCCTGTCTCCATGGTTTTGTGGTCTGCAGGTGTGGGCCAAAGGCAGATGCAATCATCAGCACAGTGCCAGTACAACTGAAGGAAATGATGTAGGTGACTCGAGAGGGGTCCACAGACAGGAAGCGAGCTCATGCTAGTGATGTCCTCAAAAGGAGCAAAAGTCAGAGCACCAAATTCAAATGCTGATCGTGGGGATCTAGAAGAAAAGTAGAGACAGTCATTGTTTTTTATTTGATTATTTATCCTCAGCAAGATAGCAGCTATTGATGCAAATCTTGGGAGTATCCAGTAGGGACCAAATGGTGGGAGAGCAGGATGGATTACGAGCATCCTAGAAGGTGGGTAGATCTACTCTATTTTTGTTTTGTTTTGAACTTGGGGGCTGGAGGTATACCTCAGTGGCACAAATGCCTGCCTAGCAAGCATGAGGTCATGAGTTCAACCCTCAGTACCAAAAAGAAAAAAATATTTAAAACAACAACTAAAAAGACCATTTAGAAGTGTTTTGAACTTGGGTGACAATCCAAGGTCTTCTCACTGAGCCACCACAACCCACCCCATCTTTAATAATCTGAGACCGAGTCTTGCTAAGTCACTAAATTGTCCAGGCTGATCTTGAACTTGTAACCCTCCTGCTTTAGCTTCCCAGAGTGCTGGGATTGTGGGTGTGAACACTACGCCTGGCTCTGATCTACTCTTGGTCCTGTTCTGTTCAATGTCCTTGTCTTGGTTACTTTTCTCTCATCGCTGAGACGAAATACCTGATGCCCAAAATGAAGAAAGGAAAGGTTTATTTAGCTTATAGTTTTTCGGAGGTCCATATTCAGCTGGCTCTGAGGCAGGGTGATACAGCTCAGGGGCAGCTGTTTGTGGCAGTGCAAACAACAAGAGCAAAAAGGGCAAAAAAGAGGAAAAGCATACCTCTTTCCCTCCCTTATATTGTATGTCAGTGCCCTGTCGCTGGGCAGGTGCAGCACTCACTGCCAATCCCAGTGCTAGACAACAAACCAATTATAAACGCTAGACTCAGCCGCCTGCATGACTGCATGAGGCACGGGGGACCATCCAAACACAAACAATAACAGTCTTTGTTGATGGTTCCATTCATATGCAGTGTTCTTCAGGTTTACACAGAAGCCCATTTTGTAGTTGTGTGGTTATATTTTCAGCAGTAGTGGAGGTGAAATCCAGAGACTGGTTCACACTGCACAAGTGTTCTAGCCCCAAGCGCTACTCTGGCCCTTGGAGAGTAACTAGAACAGATAGGAAATGTAGAAAGATACCAAGTGTCCATAATTATGGGTCTAAATGACAATTTCACACAGATTACCAAGTTTTGCACTTAGGCTAGGGGTCTGTATTTTCAAAAATGACCCTAGATTTTCAGAGGCTTGGTTTTCCTGGCTAAAAAATGGCTATAAAAATACTTACTTTGAAGCTTTGTCATGAAGATTTTTTTTTCCAAATCCATTTTATTTCCAGGAGAAAAAGAAGAAAAAAAGCCCCTAAATATTTCAAAACACATCAATCAGGTGGCAACAATGGTACATACATTGTGTATTGTCATCCCCAAATCATTCACCCAGAACACAAGACATCTGCGCTCAGTTGTCCAAATAATACCAGCATAAATCTTTCTCTTAAGTGAACTCAGAGAAATCAGTAGTATAACCATCTTAACTATGTTTTATATATGTACACATATACATATGTTGTTTCTGCTTCTTGCACTAATAAGACAATACATGTTTACATATATGTGTCTTATTTATTTCACTAATGAATATGGTCTCAAGTTGCATTAGTTTACCCATAAAAGTTCCCAGTCTATCTTTTATGGCTGAGTAGTACTGCATTGTCATGGTTTATGTCGGTGGCCCCCAGGCCTCATGCGTTTGCATTGTGCATTTGTGATTGGTTCATTGTCATGTGCTTGGATTGATGGTGTCAGTGCTACACCCACCTAGGGGTGGAGCCAGCATACAATGTAATGACTGGAATGCTGTTTGCAGCTGCCATGAACTGCGGCCTGGCCCTGCCACCCTGCCTTGGAGCCAACTGAGTATGGACTGAAACCTCCAAAAACTATAAGAAATAAACCTTTCCTTTCCCAACTTTGGACATCAGTTATTTTGTCTCAGCAACGAGTAAAAAGTACCTAAGACATCCATTGTATAAAAAAGTAACTAAGACATCCATTGTATAAAAATATCACTTTTTTTATCCAAAACTCAGTCAATGGGCATTTAGATTGTTTTTAAGATCTGGCTATTACAAATTATGTTGCTATAAACATGGGTGCACATATATCGCTGTGGTATGATGTTTTTAATTCTTCAGAAGGGGACTAGCAGGGTGAAATGGGACCTCTAGTCCTAAAATTTTGAGGACTCTTCACACTGATTTCTGCAGTGGTTACACTGGTATGCATTCCCACCAACAGCAGAGAAGGGTCCCTTTTCCCCACAGCCCCTCCAGCATTTGTTATTGGTTTATTTCTCAATACTAGCCATTCTTTCTGGGGTGAGGTGCAGTCTCAGCATTGTTTTAATTTGCATCTCATGAGTGACTAGTGCTGTTGAACATTTTTTCACATATTTATTTTCTATTTGTATCTCTTTATCTGAGAGGTGTGTATTCATCTCAGAAACCCATTTTTGGACTAGGTCTTTAAATCTGGGAGGGTTTTTTTTTGTTCTTTATATGTTCTTAATAGTAATCCTTAGTCAGCGGAACAGCTGGAAAAATTTTTCTCCCGTGTTATGGGTTGTCTCTTCATTCTGTTGGTGGTTCCTCTTGCTGTGCACAAGGTTTTCAGTAGGGTGAGATCCCAGTTGTTGATTCTTTGTGATAGTTCTTGTGCAATCCAGATTTTATTCATAAAGTCTTTGCCTACACCAGTGTCTTCAAGAGATTTATCTACTCTATCTTCCAGCAGATTTAATGTTTCTGTTTCAATATTAAGATCTTAGATCCATTCTGATTTTAGCTTAGTACATGATGAAAGATATGGGTCCAGTTTTAATCTTTGGTATGTATATAGCTAGTTTTTCCAGCACCGTTTATTAAAAAGGCTATCTTTCTTCCAGTGAGTGTGTTTGCCTTGAGGACCATAAATGTAGAAGAGACTTATGCCAGGCTCTGGCATCTAGAATGTGCTTGGGAAATGGTGGCTCTTAATATGATAATTACCACCTTACCAGTTCTTGGAGACAGAGGCAAGATTAGGGGAACTTTGGGGCTCCCTGGCTCTGACGAGCAGGCTGCTCCTAGACAGATAGGATTTAGTGTGCATGCCATAAATGAAGATGCCTCCCAAGCAGAGGGGTTCCAGGCTGTGAATGACGAAGACTGACTTAAGGCTCCCTGAAAACACCCATGGAGGTCAAACAGCTGGCATTTTTCCAGATGGTGCATGTTTTTATGAATGCTGTGTTGCAGGACTTCACCAATCTTGAGTAGTTTTCCCAACCTTATTTCCCCCACAAATTCTATTAATTTCCATGTGAGGTGTTACAGACAGCAAGAATTTTTCTTTACTTACATAGATGTTGTGCAATAGCACAAATGTCTGAAGATGGAATTTAAGAATGTAAATGAAACCTTAAGATAATTTCAGAAACAACAGGTAGCTAGGAACAAATATAGATAGATACAGTGGAGGAGAGTCTTGGAGTAGGTATTGAGGTTATTGTCTCCAGTCCTGAGCCTTCCCCTCCTGCTATGTGTCCCAGTTCCTAACAGGCCACAGATTCTGTCGTGCTCTGGAGATTGAGGACCCCTTGGCTTTAGCCACTCAGCCTATGGCACCTTTGGTGGTAGCTTAGTAAACAAAATGCTCTGGATAGACCTAGGTATTTAATCGCTCCGAATTTTTTTTCTTACCTGTGAAATGGAGCCTATGATGCAAGAACAAATGTCATTTTAAAATTAATAAAGTAACTTAAATTAGGGAAGGAGATGATAAAAAGAGAGTATCTCATTAGCTTTCTAATTTGTATTGGTTTTCTTAAGCCTGAGAAAAAATATAGGTACAACCTGTTTTGAAAAGACCTAACGCTCTCCATGGTAATTAACTGACTAAATTATTATTATTTATGGGGAAAATTCAGTGGCATGACAGCATCACTCAGAGTCCGCTCCAAGGAAATTTCAAATATGACTCGAACCGCCCCCAATGCAATGTGCATCAACTTTCCGGAGACACACTTACTCCACAAACTAGGTCCACCGCACATGTTAAACAGTTAAGTTTGATTTAAAGTGAGGTTTCTGAATGTAGAAAGCAGTCTAGCCCTGCCACTCTTACTGCCAGGCATGCATACACCGCAGTTGATAATCAGAACTGTGTTGGGCTTCCACTTTGCACTTCCTAGGGCACCAATTTTCAGAAACTGCTAGAACCCAATAGAAAAATCTCACCTAAGATTCATCTGTGGGTTAAATTACAGGGGAAGACTTTATCATTCATTTCACATGCACTAGTGGTGCAGGTCATCTGCAGAGTAACTCTGGATCACGGGGAAGGATCTCTCTGCAAACCCTGAGAATTGAAGTGGTCAGCCAAGGCATTTTGTTATCTTTCTGATCAAGAATACCCCATCACCAAGACAAAAGGACGTCTGGAGCCCCACGTGATGCCTTGGCCTCTCTTGAGCCCTGCAGTGGGGTAGGGGTAAAGCAGTAGGATTTAAAATCTGGTTGACATGTTAGAAATCAATTAAATGCTAAGCTGCATGAGATTAAATGAAAAGGCATTTTGGAGAAGGGCAGTCAGTGTGATCCTGAGCAGGTCCGTGGTAGAGGTGACACATGACCACAGATGGAGAATGGGAAGTTGAAAGTAGAGCACACGGGACAGGTTATTTTGGGGTGGGTGCAGGTGTGTGTGTCTATGTGTGTGCACACACTGGCGTCTCTTTCATACACACACTTGGCCACCGTTTTCTGGAGTGGGGTTGTTGGTAGGAGAGGTAGCGTGAACAGAGCTATGTAAGTGGAAGAAGTAGATACTATCTGTAATGCACACAGAGAAGCCTACCTGTTATGGTTTAAATCTGCACGTCCCCTCCAGCCCTCATGTACGTGTAGGCAGGACTTTGGGAAGGTTATTGGACCATGGCAGTGTGATAGTCATCAGTGGATTAGTCCACTAATGTGTTTATAGTTAAATGGGATTTGGGAGGCGAAGCCTGGTCAGTAGAGGTGGGTCACTTGGGGTATGACCTGCATCTATCACTTTTCTGTTTCTTGACTCTCCCTTCTTCCTGCCTGCTGTGCCATGGACTGTTTCTCCTCTGCCATGCCCCTGTGCCATGCCACCCTGCTTTGGAGACAGCCCACTGTGGACTGAAACCTTACGAACTATGAGCCAAGTAAACCTTTTCTTCTTTAAGTTGTGGGTGCTGGGTATTGCATCTCAGCAGTGAAGAAAGATACTAAGACACTGGCTCATGGAAGGAAAAGAGTGTGTCCACTCACCATCAGGATCAGAAATGTGTTAATTTTAAATCTTTATAACGACCTATAATGTAAGCCCTGTTATTGCCACTTTGGAGGGGAAGGGACTGAGATTTAGAGAAATTGTAACTTCCACATCTTCCCCTCCCCATACACTGTCCTGCATCCCCCACGGCCCTTCCCAAATGTTGTTGTCCCTGGAACACTGCCCCAGTAAGTCCCTTGGAAAAGAACCCCCATCTCAGACCCTGCCTCCGGGGAGCGGCATCTAACCCATGCCCCAGTGCAGGTCCTAATCATGATCGTTACGTAGCAGGACCGCCAGGCTGCATGGCTGAGGAACGGGTGGCAGGGGTCACCACCGTTATCCATGTTGTGCACACTGAACACTGTACCTGGCACCTCTTTCTGCAGCTTATAACTAACAGTCTAAGTTAGGGTCATGGATTGTGAGCCTGTTTACAGATGAGGAAACCAAGGTTTGGGAGCGAATATGCTGCTGACTCTGGCTGCACAGGTGAAAAGTGGCAGTGTCAGGATTCCAGCACATGTCCACCTAACCCCGCAGCTTCGAAGACTAGTTTGTGTTTACTGGAATATGTAATTTACTAGGCCTATAACTTTTTTTAAAGAGCAGAATATATTTACTGAGAGAGAGAAAGCTTCTGTCTGAAAGGGAGACAGAAGGGGCCTGAGTGGGTTGCCCACCAGTCCTATACTTAAAGGATGTTTAGTGACCAGGGCTCCACAAAGTCGGGGCAGTAAGTAGTGCTACTCAGGTTGTGTGATGGAGACGTATCGACTTCACCTCCTTTAAATGTTCACACAGTGATCTGAGAATTGCACAGCATGAGAGAGAACGTTAAGGTGAGCAGAGCGTGAAGATGGGAGAGGATGTGGTGACCACAGGAGTAACCAAATGTGACGTGCTATGGGAATAACGGGAGATGCCATGACTTACACAAAGATAACTCCAATGAGCCGGGCCACCCTGGGGCGACAGTGACAGGTAAGGGGGCGGGGCGGGTTCTGGAGCCAGAGAATGAAGTAGTTCTTCTGGCAGTGAGGTGCGATAGAGTTGGGGATGGGGCAGAGAGAGCCAGAGACAGAGCTGTTACTGTGATCTGCCTGAGTTTCTGTCCTGGCCCCAGTTTTTCCCGAGTTCCCCGCTCGCAATAGTGATTTCTGAAACTCAGTGCGTTTGCCAAAGGCTTCCAGGCAATCTTTGGGTCCCAGAACATCCGAACTCTGCTCAGGTCCTCTTAGCCACCTTTGTGTAATGCAGACCCTCTTAAGCCCCAGCATACACAGCTCGTTCCAGGGTTCTGCTGCCTGGAATGTCTCTACCTGTGAGGAGCGTCCTCTGTCCCTGGGCCTTGTGCGTCTCTCTGTGGACATTCCTGAATGAATAAGAAACCAGGAATTCATGTTTGTTACAGAAAAAAACAAACAAAACAAACAAAAAAGACGCCCTCAGGATTTCTCCTAGAAATTTTTGTCCTGAAGGTTTTTTCCCTCAGGCGAATGCAAGAAAATGAGAAAAAAGGTCTTTTTCTGTGGGAGGCCGAAGATGGTTTCCAGGTCCTTGTGGCCGCTCTGGGTTAGACCCGCCTCTGCTCGTGGTGGTCCTGACGGTCTCCTTGCCTTGAGGTCTCAGCACTTGGCATTACCTTCACAGAGCGGAGATTAGCCCAGCAGTGCTGATGTGGACTTCAGACGGAGAAAAGCACGGAGGACGGACCGGTTATGGATGGAGAACTGCTTAGGGAACAGTTCGGACTGGTGGGGAGTAGAGAGGAGAGAAGAATCCATGGTGGGTCAGATCTTCAGGGCCTGAGAGATAAAAGTACATAAGTGTGTGTCTTGTGGAATCAAAACACAAGGTCTTTCAGGAGGCAGCATGCCAGGCCTGGTGCTGGGGGAAACTGTTTCTGTGGAGAAAGGACGAGGAAGACGAGGAAACACAGCAAAAGCCTAATATGATACTGTATGCTTGAGGGAATTTGTTTCTAGATGAGGTTAGTTGTGTAATGAGTTCAGTGTAGAAGACTGGCCTAGGGTGTTTTCTCGTGACTTTGTCATGCAGTGAAATGAGAGGGGCCTGGGTTCAAAACCTAGGTTAATCCAGATGGGTGTGGTGGTGCACACCTGTTAATCTCAACACTAGTGAGGCTGAGGCAGGGGAGTTGCTACAAGTTTGAGGCCACAAATTTGGGCTACAAAATGAGTTCAAGGCCTGCCTGAATGGCTTAGTGAAACCCTGTTGCAAAAAGAGAAAAACAAAACAAAACAGTTTGGGAAGATATCTAGTAAAGTAATAGTTGGATCAAATGGAATTTTTAGTTTTAGTTTTTTGAAGATTCTCCATACTGATTTCCATGGTGGTTGTACTAGTTTACATTCCTACAAATAACCTGCAACCTCACCAGCATTTGTTATTATTTAATTTCTTGATGATATAGCCATTCTTTCTGGAGTAAGACGAAAACTCAGTGTTGTTTTAATTTGCAATTCTCTAATGGCCAGAGACATTAAATGCTTTTCATGTATTTATGGGTCACTTGTAGTTCTTCTGAGAGTGTTTATTCGTTTCATTTGCCCATATTTTGACTGGGCTTTTTTTTTTTTTGAGGGGGCGTCTAACTTTTTTTAGTTCTTTACATTTTCTAGCTATCAGTCCTCTGCCCAAGAAATAGCTGACAATTTTCCCCCTCATTCTTTAGGTTGTCTCTTCACTGTGTTGGTTGTTTCCTTTGCAGAAGCTTTTGCATTTGATATCATCCCATTTATTGATTTTTGCTATTATTTCTTGTGCAATTGGGATTCTCTTCAGAAAGTCCTTGCCTGTGCCTATGTCTTTCCGAGTTTTATTTATTTTATCTTCCGGTAGATTGAATGTTTCTGTTTTAACATTTAGATCTTTGATTCATTTTGATTTTAGTTCAGTGTATGGTGCACATATAACTTTAGACTCAATCTTCTACACTCGGATAGTCAGTTTTTCCAGCACCATTTGCTACCGTGGCTCTCTTTCCTCCAGTGTGGTCCCTTTGTCAAATATCAGATGACTGAATGTGCCTGTTCTTCCTGTATTCTCCATCTGTACCATTTATCCATATGTCTATTGTTTTGCTAATAACATAGTGTTTTAAATCACTTTTATCACTGTAATATAACTTGAAATCCAGGATTGTGATGCCTCCTACTTTGTTCTTAGTGCCCAGGATTGTTTTTGGTATTCTGGATCTCTTCGGATTCCATATGAGTTTTAGGATCATTTTGTCTAGTTCTATGAGGGACGTCACTGGTATTTTGATTGAGATTGCATGAATTTTATCCAACAGTTGTGGCAGTATGGTCATTGTGACAATATTGGTTCTGTTTAACCAGAACAGATAAACTTCCTTTTCTGATATCTTCTTTTTCAGAGTACTGTAGTTTTTGCTGTAATGGTTTTCCATTTCCTCGGTTAGGCTAATTCCTAAGTACTTAATTTTTCTTGCTATTGGGAATGATAATGTTTTCCTAATTTCTTTTTGGCAAGTTCATTATTGGTATGCCAGAACACTATTGATTTTTGTGTGTTGATTGGTTTTGTGTATCCAGCTACATTGCTGAACTTGGCTATTAATTCCAGGAACTCTTTGGTGGAATTCTTTGGTTCTTCTATAGAGGATCATGTCATTTGCAAATAACGATAACTTGATTCCTTTCTTTCCTATCCATATCTTTTTTATTTCTTTTTTTCTTGATTGTTCTGGATAATGTTTCAAGTCCTATATTGAACAGGAGAGGTGACAGTGGACAGCACTGTCTTGCTCCTGATTTTGGAGGGGAAACTTTGAGCTTTTCCCTTTTTAATAGGATCCTGGAGTAGATTTGTCATAAATGGCATTTATCAGAGTGAAATAAAGTCCTTCTAAATTTATTTTCCTCAGAATTCTTTTAAAAATTATGAACAGATGTTGGCTTTGTCAAAGGCTTTTTTCTATGTCTATTGAGGTGATTATACGATTTTTGTCCTTGCTTCTGTTTATGTATCATATTTGCTCGTTTGTATCTGTTGAACCATCCTTGCATCACTGACTTGAAGCCTCCTTTACGTCATGCTTCCTTTACCCATTCATTTGTGGGTGGGCACCTGGGCCTATTCCACAGCTTGGCTGTTGTGCATAATGCTGCAGCAGACACGGGTATGCAGGTATCTCTCACCATGCTGACATCTTTTCCTTTTGATAGGTGCCTGCAAGTGGGAGCACTGGATCGTGTGGTAGTTCTAATTTCACTGTTTGAGGACCTTCCATACTAATTTCCCTGTGCTAATTTCCATTCTCACTAACAGTGTATAAGTGCTCCTTCTTCTCTGCACACTAGCCAGCGTTTATTATATTTTTCGATTTTTGTGTTCTTGAGGATAGGCATTCTGACTGCGGTGAGATGGAATCCGGATAGAGTTTTCATTTTTGTTTCCGTGATGATTAAAGATATCAATCATTGTTTTCTTCATCTTTTAAAAATAAGTCTATCTAAAATTATAATGACATGTATATATTTTTGCAAAATTTCGAATTCTGTTTTCTGATTATTAAAATGAAGAAGATAGCAGCACCCCTTTCCTGGGTTGCTGCGAGGGTAAAATGACTTCTGTGGGGGCTTCGTCTGGGGCCTGGTTCAGAGCAGCTGCTTCGCAAGCTCTTAGGATGATTGTGTCCGCTTCCTGTGAATATGCTATCACAGGGACACAGTTCTGGAGACAAGTTTTTTGTTTTGTTTTGTTTTGTTTTGTTTTGTTTTGCTTTGCTTTGCTTTGCTTTTTGAGACAGGGTCCCACTGTGTAGTCCAGACTGGCCTCACACTCACCACGATCCTCCTGCCTCAGCCTCCCAGTGCTGGGATTATGATCATGTGCCACCATGCCCAGCCTGTAATTTCTGTCTCTTAAAAAATATTTTGATTTAAAATCTAGTATATATTGCTGAAACATTGGAAAATACAGACTCCTTGACTTAATAATTAGCTTCCTTCCAAAGCTCCTGAGGAGCACATTTGCGGTGAGTGACACTCTTTTGGGAAGGTGAAGGAGAATGAGGGACCAGGACGGGGATCTCAGACCCATCTGTGGACATAGAGGTCTGCAGGGCTGGCCTGGTGCGGCTCTCCTGATGGGCTCCGGAATTGAGCCAGGGAACATTAGCAATGATAGGGAGGCTGTGAGCACCTTCTGCTCCAGCCTGTGTTTCCAAGGTGGCCCTAAGGGAGCAAGTGGACTGCGCCTACACCCCGGGCGTGGACGTGAGCCCAGTGGTTCCTGCCACCCCTGGAGTCTCTATCCAGCTTCAGGCTGCCTTGGTCACTGGTCCAGCCTCCTGACAGTCCCCCACCCGGTTTTTGGTGAAATTTTTCTCATGTTGGTTTCTATAACCCTGTTGGTCTGCAAGGTACCCTGCATCGCTGTCTCATCTCCTGCTTTAAACACCTTTTCTCACATTACATCTCCATTACATGAGGACCGAGCCTGTCTGCCACTCACCCCCTGACCCCTGGGTGGTGGACTGAGTGGCTGGGTCCAGATCGGCCACGTCAGCTGTGTGGCGGCCTTGCGTGCCCACTGCCTTTTTGTTCTTTCCACGCATGAGGCCGCGGCCACAGGCACACTGACAAGTTTCTCCTCTTGAATTAACCTGAGTGCAGGGAGCCATTGAAGCTGGAGACTGATCACATGTGTGGGGCTAAAGCAAGACCAGCCCAGAAAACAGAGACCAAAACAAGCTAAGTAAACAAGTTGCTACAGCACCCAGAAGGCAGGGGGCCCAGGCCTGCCAAGCAATGGGCTGCTAGGCAGAGGGGCTGAAATTGACACATCTTTCTCAGTGTATAAATAAAGGTGCTACGGTGCTTGGGCAGTTCCTTTCCTCCCATCAGGAGGATAAGGGCTCCTCCTGACCCCAGCTTTGTCTTTTCTGTTTTTCTCATCCTGTTGCCGGCCCTTAACCCCAAGAACCTCAGGAGCTGCACTGGGTCTCAGCACCTCAGAAAGAACTTCCAGCTGGGAATACAGCTCAGCAGCACAGGCACTTACCTGGCAAGCACAAGGTCCTGAATTCAATTCCTGGTACCAAAAAACAACACAACACAACACAAAAACTTCCGAATTGGCCCCTCCTTTCCATCCTCATTGTCTCAGTCTTCTAAAGACCCTACCATTCCTAGGCCACCTTACAGCTATTTCACCCTAGCCATGATCCACACTTGAACAGCCCTGCTGATCCATTTTGGCCTGGTCTGAAACTACAGTGAAGTTTTGTTGGTTCTGCAAAATAGTTATCTCTTCCTTCCAGTTGCTTCTACAGCAACTCTCCGTTTTGCCTCCGTTTCCACCCTGATGGTGTGCTGTAATTATCTGTTAACACATCCGCCTCCTCCCGTCAGACTGCAGCATCATGGGAGGCAGAGACAGCACAGTCACTGGTGCATGCTGGGAACAAGCCCATAGTAGGTGTGCACTGTTGGTTGGAGAAACTAGTGACTAGAGAAAGGTTTTTTCGCTTATGTGAAATGGCTTTCAGGATACTGCGCTTTTGGGATTTTGTCCAAAGTGGTAGAGCTTAAGGAGGAAAAACTTTCTCAACTTGTGATATACAGCAAAAGATTTCACTGCTCATTTCTGTTTTTATCAGCCATATGGCTTTCCATTCATAAACCGCTCTATGGAGAATTACTTTTGCAGGTAATTTTCTAATGATTGTCTTGGGATAAACAAATTTATCAGACTTGTTTGGCTAATGTATTCAAGGAGGGTCACAGGGGAAAAGATTAATCATCTAAGAAGCAAGCCGGTGTCTGTCATTAGGCGGAAGAGTCCAGAGATGATCCGAGCGGCTGGTTGCTATGACTGCAGAGACTTGTCTCTCCCTTTGTGAGGTCAACAGTAGCTCCCAAGCTCATTGGCTAAAATGAGATTGGCCTGCCGGCCAACCATGGGGAGTTAATTTCATCAGAAAGAGAAAAATGGTGGGAAATCCTGCCGTGATACTACAAAGGAATTTTCTTTAGAAACCCACAGGGTCCAAGTTTGCTTTCATTATAATTAATATGTTCCTTCTAATAAAATAATTTAAAGCTGGCAGACAATAGCATTAGTCTGTTATATATCCATATAAGCTTCAGTCTGGTTTTGAGCTAAAACCAACTCTCAAAGTAAACTTTGTTTTCCTGTAATACTTTCATAACCAAAGACTGTCATCACGAGGGTGTTTATATAATCGGACATCAGCTAATTATGAAAAATATAAAAAGAGCTGGCACAATTAAAGGTATCTGCTTGCAGGCCTTCTGCCCTCAGGAAACAGTGGGCACAAAAAGTTTAAGAATAACAATTTACCTTTGGATTTGGAACATTGTCCTAATTGAATTTGAATGGAATCACGTTTTCCAAAGGATTTTTCCCTCCACGTCTTCTATTCACCCTCTGGCTTTCCACGGGGCATATCCTTGTTCTAGGGATTGATCACCACTGGCCTCACTTATTCAATTTATTTCTGTATGGGGAAGATGCAGAAGCAAAGCGGGTGTCTATCTGTAGACTCTGCTGAGCTGTAAAACTCAAAGTGGATGTGAACGACAACCTGGGGAAAACCAACCCAGGAGTTTTTGCTTTCAGCTGTTATCTGATGATGGAAATAAAATATGATTAAGAAACAGGAAGGTATTGATTGAACTATAGACACTCTACGTGCTTCTATCTGTCTGATTGCCAAATTAATACGAGCCCAGGACCGGCAGCTCATTGACTCAGTGAGGTCCTGTTTCACCAAAAGCTCACTAATTAAAAACGAAATCGACCTGTTGAGGTGCATTTGGTTTTGCACTCCCCCTTCCCCGAGGGCCATCGGTGGGGGTGGGGACCGGCCTGCACGTGTGTACAAAGGGTGGCAGGCAGCTCCAGGCAGCATAAAAACATCACCAAGCAATCTTTGGAGAAAGAACCCTGTGCGGATCCCTAGGAGGCAAGAGAAGGAGCACCGTGGGCTGAGCTACACCTGGGGGAGGAGGATGAAGAGACTGCCCCGCTGACCCAGGCAATGTTAGCCTATGACCAAGAACTGAGAAAGCAGAGGCCAGACACTACTGATCCTGCACCCTCCCCGCGGTCTCTGTCCTCCTCAGCCTCGCTGGAGGCAGCCGTAGCACTGCCTTCCTTCCTTATCTGTGATCTGCCTGTGAAATGCGTTATCTCCAATGTTATCATCCTTATCATCACAGCGAAACTAATGTAAAAAAGTCAACCCACTGAAAGTCACATTGTCTAGAAACTTGGGGGTCAGAACTCAAGTCTAGCTTGCCCTCTCTGCACTGCCTGAACACATCTCTGCAGGTTTTACATAGGAATTGTCACAATTCTCAAACTTTTTGCTTCTTGGTTTCACTCATTATGTTATTAGACAAATTGAATAATGCTTTTCAAAGTATTTGCTTCTTTCAAAGAAAAGAAGCAAAACAGAAAAAAGGGTAGAAATAATACAGAATTAAAAAAAATAACAGTAAAAAATGACTAGTCAAAAAATACCAGTAAGAAATCACTAGTTGATAAATTACATATTGTTATCTTAGAAGTAATTGTTCAAGTTACAAAATCAAAGCATAAAAAATGGACAATCAAATGACAGTACAAACTATTCTGTTTGATGAACTAACAAAAACTTATAGTATGGTTATCTATCTTGCACACTTATACATACGGTTATATCCTTTAGAGCACTCTTTACCTTTCGTTATTACAATATCTACTATAGATTTTGGGCTTTCTTACTCTTTCAGTTTTTTTTTATACTATAGAGACAATATGATACTTACAAATGTGAGTCTTATTTATTTCACTTATGAGGATAGTCTCAAGTCGCCTCCATTTACCTATAAAAGCCTCAAGATCATCCTTTTTTATAGCTGAGTAATGATACTTTTTTTTGTTTTTTATTTTTTTTAATTTTATTTAAAGAGAGAGAAAAAAAGCAATACAGAAAAAAGGGTAGAAACAATACAAAAT